>KZ451939.1:1897875-1994351 GCA_002786265.1 Apostasia shenzhenica | reverse complement strand
CAAGAAACTATAAGGAGTGATCTTAGTTACTTAGACTTAGATAAGAATTTGGTAACTGATAGGGCGTAATGGAAACAAAGGATTCATGTAGCCGACCCCACCTAGTGGGATTAAGGCTTGGTTGTTGTTGTTGTTGTTATTATCATACTATATATTAATATATTTTTTCAGTCAAAAAATAAACTTTCAACTAAACGAGAGAAACTATCATGAATCAGCAGGTGATCTATTGCAGGGAGATTGTATCAGGGCTGAAATCTGCTGGCATAAGGGCAGAACTTTGCCATGGCGAACGTCTGCCTAAACTCATAAGAAATGCAGAGAAGCAGAAGATCCCTCTGATGGCAGTAGTTGGACCAAAAGAAGTTGAGAGCCGAACAATAACACTGAGGTCGCGGTTTAGTGGTGAGCTTGGAACCATGACAGTTGAGGAGTTCATCAGAAGAGTCCTGGTAGCTGTGGAAAAGAAGGCTCAGATTTAATTAAAGATATGTGTACAATTGAATATGCATGAATACAGATTCTATTGCAATTGTATCTGTAATTTTTTTTCTCGTTTATATTGCAAAATATATCAGCACTTTAGCCCAAACATTGTTAACGGCTCGATATTCGATGCAGATGTTTAACTAAAATTGAGTTTTTTTAGCTGAGCCACGAGTCATATATGCGAGCAGTAATCATATTTTTTTTTGAATTCAAGCCCTAGATTGAATCAATTTAGATAAAATTTAATTTTTTTTAAATAAAATTAATATAATTTATATATTATTATAAAAAAATAGTAAGTGGTATTAGTTAGGGTCTATAGAAATAGCAACGGGATAAGTTTAGGTTTGATTATACAAAATTTAAATTTATTTTGTAATTTTTTAACTATTACTCAACTCACTTTCTATTGTACCCCTCGCCACTTCCTTTCTGCCAACTCGCACCCTTCTCATTTTGCCTCACCCTCCTCAACACCGCCCTCCTTGTCCTTTTCTGCTCTAAATCTATAATTAATGATTTATTTTAAACTAAATTAAAAAATTAATTTTTATTTAAATTATTTTAGCTTTAAAATTATATAATTATATTTAATTAATAGTTAGTTGAAAAGTAAGGGTGAGTCACGAGTACAACTTTGTTACATTAGGAGCAAGTCAGGGCATGAGTTAAATAGGTTTTGATAAAATTATCATCCCTAGGTACTGCTCAACCTGCACTTTGGCTCATTTCTATAAAAGTGGTCAAAAGGCTGACACAAATTCAAAAGCTGGCTTCCTGTGTGGTACTCTCATAGCCTAGTGTACCAAGAGATCTCAAATTCAAACTACACAAACATAAATTTAAGTGTGACGTAAAAAACTGTGCCGCAAGGAAAAAAATACCGACTCCCTATACTATGGATCTACTATGAATCGAGAAATTCCAGTAGTAGAACTTTTGAAATTGGGAATAGAAGGACAAACAGATTCAAAGGTCATAGGACTGTAAGATATTCTCACCAGTTAAATATCTCTCTAAAAGAGTCCACTTTGAGCTAATTATTGATCCAATAGTGAAAGATTGATCTTATTAACTAGGTCTTTGATAATAAGAACATGCAAGAAATTATAAAGATTGTGTCAACGACACATAGCTCCTAATATGTCACAGCCCGCCACTTTAATCATCTTACACTCAATAGTAGTGGGGGTGTAACCAAAAATTCTTAGTAAAGGAAACATCGGGTTCGACGATATCAAAATTGAGTATATAATAAAACATCTATCACAGATCACATTATCTGCTCACACAGCAAACTTTGCACAAAATGTTTATTACAATTTAAAAACAACAGGAAATAGATGGCAGCTCAAGCCTAGCCAATTCCCTTGCCCTTGTTCCGTGTTTGATCGTGTGTAAGAGTACCTGTCAAGAAGGCTTCAGTCTCAAAGTACTCAGTAGTCAAAGCACAAACTACTAAAAAAAAAATTTCATCAAAACACAAAATCAGTAGATTAGCTCAACAAATTCGATATCAACCTTCGATCATGATGTTAGGAAACCACTCTAACATTGATTACCTTAACATCGTATGAAAGTATAGAGTTCATATTAACACCTCTTAACAGAGTTCATTGTACCACGCAAGTAAATTCCATAATATTGTTTACAATGTTGTAAAAAATATGAAACCACGGCCACGATGTTTGCACAAACACTGTAAACAAACCTCGGCCACGATACATGCTCCGACAAACATCGGACCGTCAAACCACAATTAGTCAAACATTATTCTCCATAACTTCGTGTTTATTAGTTTTACCCATAACATCGGTACATTACAACATTCATGTTTTCACGATAGTACCACTCAACATATCAATTCCACCAAACATCGGGGACGATGCTTATCCCACCAAACATCGGGGACAACGATTGTTCAACCGGTTCTGATTTCTCGGCATATTCCAGCTTACTGTCAATACTACTCTCAGTGATAGATTGGTCTTACATCATTATCATCTTTGCCAATACAACCCTCAGCAATAGACTGGACTTACAGCATCATCTTTGTCAATACTACCCTCAGCGGTAGATTAGGCTTACAGCATCATATTTGTCACTTTTCAGTTTGGGCAGACACCTATACTACGAGAAATCAGAAACCACCTTTTCTCCCCATTTTTTTTCATAGTTCATTTCTTTAACACAAGTCCTCTAAACTTGGCTTTCAAGTTACTCTCCGCAATATTATCTTACTCAGATAACAGAGCAATCACAGAATTTTTTCACATAAATATTCAGTTACAAATCAGGAATTTCATGCACACTATTTTAAAGAATAACATACCTTTTCGCACAAACTAAAAGATTCATAGCTCTATCTCTTTTATATTTATATGTATGAGATTTGCCTACCTTGCGTTTGTCATTTTCAAAAAAATAAATGAATATTAACTTGGAATCTCCCCTACTTCAAGTTCGTCCTGTCCGCTGGGGCTACTTCTCTAGTTTTTAGGAAACCAGAATCACAGAAAAGTTAATGAGAGAAAAAAATAGAATCAGAGAATATATATAATATTCTCTTGCATGTTTTCATGCAACTCAATACTTGGCACGGTTAAGAGCTGGCTCACACCAACTCTTTAGGACTTGCCCACCAACAGCATACTATACAAACATCTGACTTCAGGTTTAGCTATACACGTGGCACCAAGAATCCACACTACATAATATCGTACACGAGGTTGCACATTCATTGTTCACGACGTTATGCCTAACTCACATAACATCGTTCACGAGGTTTCACGTTCATCGTTCACGACATTATGCCTAACTCATACCTCCCAGGTAGTGTCCAAACAATCACATTCACCCTACAACTAAAATATAGAGAACATGAATACCTGAATGTTACATGATATTAGAGTAATTTCTCCTGTGTTTATACAGTATGAGGTAAATATCACTTCATTAGAACCCTCTTTTAAAATATTGAATTGCATGTATCACGAAAAACTAAAAAATCATATTGTTGATTGTTGGATCCTTCTTTAAATATAAGTACCTAAAATTATGACGAAAAATAATAGTTTTTATCGTTAAATTAGTTCAATAAAAAAATAAAATTAATTTGTTATATTAAAATTTTGTGTATATAATGAAATAAATTTAATAATTATTAAATATGATTAACATTAATTTTAATATTAAAATATATAAAAAAAATATAAAATAAAATACTTTTTTAATATTAAAATTTTTATTTAAACGCCACAGACCAAAGTGGACCCTCATAACAAAATGTTGTTAGTCTTGACAACATTTATGGATGATTCTGCATGAAAAGCTCAAATTCTGTTGTCCATCACCTGACAAAATTTGAGTTAATTGCGTGTTGGTTGCTAGAGTTTTAGAATTTTAATATATAGGATCGGATCGAGGTCAACCCAGATCCATTCCATAACCCGCCACGGTTCAGATTTTTGGAACGGATTTCGGGTCGACCCGGAACTTTTTTTACATAATTTAACACTATTTTTTCAATGACTACAACTATTAGTTGTATATATATTCTTATATTTTTAAATAAAATTTTGATCACTAAAATTTACGATATAAATCCATTATAGTAGAAAATATAAGAATAATATATAAACATTAAGATCATATCTCTGACATCAGTATTATATTACAATATTACAAAATATAGAACCAACAGTTGAATGAAAATATTA
The DNA here is from genome assembly GCA_002786265.1 of Apostasia shenzhenica. Lineage (NCBI taxonomy): Eukaryota > Viridiplantae > Streptophyta > Magnoliopsida > Asparagales > Orchidaceae > Apostasia > Apostasia shenzhenica. The sequence goes on along the minus strand of KZ451939.1, from coordinate 1,990,143 downwards.
CACAAAAAATAAAGCACAGTTCTGTTAAAGCTAGCACTAAACGTTTTATCTTAACGGTAAAAAATATTTGTAGCTAAATATTCCATTTCACAATAAAAACACTTCTTGGTTACTGCACTTAAAATAATTTACAATAGCCTCTTTAATAATTATAGGTCTCAGTCACATTTCAAAACCTTTATAAAATAAAACAACAACTAACATATGCAATTAAATAATAAATATATAAATACGTAAAATAATTTCATACTTATAAATTCCGAATCAGATTTTTTTCGGGTCGGATCTGCATCGACTCGGATCCGACCCGGCAATACTTAAACGGAGCGGGTCGATTTTTCGGAATAATCGTGCGGGTCAAAAATTTATTCTGTTTCATAAGATAATCGGTTCGGATCACGGATCGGATCGGATCAAGATCCGACCCATTTACAGGCCTAGTGGCATGACCAAATGGTCTATTAGAAAACCAAACCGCCTGATATCTAACAAACCATCTGGTCATGCCTATTAAATAAGTTATTATACTACCAGATAAATATTCATTTACATTTCAGAACAATATATCTCATATGTACCTAAATTTTCTTTAATTGATACATACTTGATTTTAAATTATACTTACTTTTTCATACGAATAACTACCTCAATATCCACCCAATCTAGCAGAATGGACCGATTGGCTAGCCAAATGGTCTGATCATTTGACAAATAGTTCGGTTGGCCAATTGGATCATCCGTACACTTAGCATCTTAATATCATTTATGATAATCTGTGTGTGATGAGCCCCGCTCACTAGCGTGGCGCGGTGCGATTGGCCAGCAAACTGCTAACATAGTTCGCTTGCTGCGCACACACTCGTAAGTGACTCCGAACATTGAATTCAACTAAGAGGGCATTTGGTTCGTTGTTATCTTAGTATTATGTTATGTAATTTAGATGTCATGACATCTAAATATCGTCTTTTAACTAATAATTTTATAATGTAATAGAAGATTATTTATAAATGTCATTAAACCAAACGCTCTCTAAGTTCCATATAGTGTCATGTAAAAAATTCTAATTGAGTTTAATGTTTAAGATTATTTATGAGAAATTCATAGTGGTACTCAAATTCTTAAGATTTCATATCCCTAAATTCTATGATACAAAGTTTGTGAAGCAACCAAAAAAATGGTAAAATAGTAGAACACCTTAGACCTTACATGCTATTTACCCTAAAAATTGAACTCCTACAAGCTCCTCATCATGCATATTCTCATACAGGAAGAACGATGAAGGAAGCAAAACAGAAACCGTCATCGCTACACCAGAAACTATTTCTCTTGATCTCTTCATGCCAACGGCCACAATCGAAGTAAAATATGAATCAATGGCGTTTGCAAATCACAGGCGGAGAGAAAGGTAGAAAGAAAGCTATGATTTATGAAGTATAAACAAAAGTAAAAGAAGAGCAGGAGCAGCAGGGAAGAACAGAGTCTTACACTTCACTAGCATATACTTGCCCTGATACCTCCTAAGATTATATACAATCGACTTATTAAACGCTTATTATACGAGTTTAAATACCTTATATCAGACTCTGAAGGAAATAATACTGTGCCGGACTACAGCTTCGCGCAGAGCCGACTCCACTTGTTCTCAGAACCCTCGCTGAGGAATCCCGCCACAGCCATCAGCATCTCCTTCATCTCGTCCTCAAACTCCTCCAGATCCACCGTAGCGCGGCTCCCGTCGCGGTCGAATCGGGCGAAGATGTCGCGGTGGAGCTCAACCAGGAACCGGTGGCTCAGCCCGGTCCCGGCGACATCGAAGCTCGCCTGCAGCACCTTGAGGCTCATCAGCTCCTCCGCCATCTCCGCGAAGGAGATCAGGCCGTCGCCGTCCGCGTCGAGGCTCGCGAATCGGCCCTCGATCGAAGCCCTGAAGGCCCGATCATCGTAGACGAAATCGCTGATCGCCGCGCCGTCATTCAGGAGGCTCATCCTGCAAGGTGCTCCTAAAACGTACCTTTTTGTAAGCAAAATTAAGAGGTTTTCGTAAATCATTCTGAAGGATCTATATATCTCTATAACCTGGAGTGAAAAATATGTTTTTTTTTTTATTTTAGCCTGTAAAAAAATTATTTATATAATAAAAAAAATATTTTTTCATTTTGCCTTTAAAAAAAATTATTTGTATAATAAATTTATTTTAATTATATTATATTTAATAATACTTATTATATTTTAATTTATTACCAATAATAAAATATGTCTTTTTCATTTTAGCCTCCCTTTTTCATTTTAGCCTTCAAAAAAATTCTTTTTTCTCTCTCCTCTCTCTCCTCTCCCTCTCTTTTCTCTTATAATTACACAATAAATGTATTTTACTTATTATATATTAAGAAAATATGTCTTTTCTATTTTAGCCTTCAAAAAATTATTATTTCTTCCTCCTCTCTCTCTCCTCTCTCTCTCCACTTTCTTATAATTGTACAATAAATTTATTTTACTTATATTACATATAATACTATTGATTATATTTTAAAATTTTTATTTTTACAATTCTAACAGATTTTTTATTTTAGCCGGCTTATCTATCTGTCCAGCTCAATTAAAAAAAAAACAGATGTCATAAAAATAGAACTTACATAAATTAATAAGTGCGAAAAATAAAAATACAAAAAAATATTAAAAATAATTTTCATTATTTTTAGTATTTTATATGTTGTCATTATCTACTTCCTCTTTTCTATCACTTTCATACTGTGCAGCTGACAGATGTCAAAAAAAATACAACATGCATAAATTAATAGGTGTCCAAAATAAAAATATAGAGAATATATTAAATATAATTAATATTATTTTAAATTTTATCTCCTCTCTCTTTACAGCTGTTTGAATATTTATGTAGAATAAATATGTATTATTTATTAAAAATTAGATAATTCATTTAACAAAGACAGATGTCAAAAAAATAAAACATACATGAATTAATAGCAATCCAAAATACAAAGTATATATATTAAGAATATATTTAATTTTATACAATACACTTCAAACAAGAATAACCAAATTCCTGAAACATATTAAGGGAAAGCAAAGCACAAAAAGAATAGTAAGTCTATTATACAGCTCTTAATTTTCTTATTTTACAGCTCTTAATTTTCTTAAATTATAATTTTGCTTGGTTCTACAATAATGTACACGAAAGCATTTATGAGATAAATGACAAAAAAAAAATCATACAAAAAATTAATTCAAATAAAATAATATTACTAATAGAAAGATTTCAGTGTACAATTCAACTATTGGGAGAATATATTAGCACATAACCTAAGTTCTCTTTTTTTTTTATATATAACAGGTCTTTGTTTGGTAAAAATATTTGCTACATATATTTTTTCCTAAAAATAATCATTTTACATAGCAATAACATCAAACAAAAAGCTAGGGAAATCAACCATCATTTAAATCATGGCATGACCTTCGAAAAAAATAATACACGACATAACATGTTGAGATTTCTTCATACACAATTAAAATGAGGGACAACATTGATTTCAGTAAGTAAGTAAATTGTTAGAACATTAAAAGAAAAAAATATTCTACTAAAAAAGGTCCTTCTATAATTTACTTGACATATTATAATTATTTCACATTTATTACAAGTTCAGGATAAAAATAAATAAACATCCAGAAGTGTTTTAATTTCTAAAACATATAAAAAGCAATATCCTGTTGATAGAACATATAGCATAATACTACATCACCAGACATCAACAACTGCAGCACTATAATCTTTTGCAAAAACAAGTATAAATATTTTGTTATGTAAATGAAAACTTATGTTTGTGTTTTCTTATATTCATATTTTTCTTATATCTTCTGTACAAACAACTAAAATCATAATATTTGGTGAAAAAAATTCATAATATTCTTTATTTCCTTTTTTATTTCAAAACAACAATTCCTTCTTTTCTTTTATTTGCAAGTTAATTATTTAATCAATCAAAACCTTAAAAAACAAAAAAACAAAAAATAAAATTAAGCAAATCTCCTCACTCTACACCCAAATCTAAATACAAAATAATAATTAGCAACAAAATAAAGTACCTAATATAATATCAAAACTAAAACCAACCAAATTTATAAGTCTTACCTCTCACAAAGCTAGATAAACAAAATAGTGAAAGCTTTGACAAAAACTACATACATAAAAAAATTAAAAAAAAAACAAATGCATGAAAAAAATACAAGAAACAAATATTACATGCAAGATCACAGCTAAAACAAAATACATCTAGTACGTATATTTCTGATTCGTCCAAACTCCAAAAAAAAACATCATGCATAAAAAAAATATAAGAAAGTCATTAATGTCCCAAAAACAAATCTGCACCCAAATTACTAACACAACAACTGCATATATAAGAAAATAACAAAAAAGTACTTGAATACAAAATCATAGCTAGTTATAGTTTAAATAAGGCGCATTTACGTAAGTAAAAAAAATTTAATTTATTTATTTACCATTTTTAAAAACTTTTTATTGATCAATATACCACTTAAATAATAAAATATTCATAAAATCATAATTTAAATTAAAATTAGTAACTATAAAAAATTTTAAAAAAATGATATATAAGTAAATTAAAAAAGTTTGAATGATATGTAGATAAATATAATTTTCTAAAATAGTATGCACATAAAATTCTCTTTAAATAAAGATAAATTTATTAAATATTATAAGATTTACATTAAATTTTCAAAAAATTTAAAATTTTATGAAAAAATTGAATTATAAATTATATTTTATATATATTATTTTTATGATAACTCAAAAGAAAATTGAGTGTACCTTGTGGTCGGTAAAAGGCAGTGGATATATATAAATATATAAATATATATATATATATATATTATATATATATATTAGTTTATATTAATTCCTGAGCTCTCATTTTTAAAATTAAGGATAATTAGAACCAAGTCCTTGAGTTTAAGACTTATTAACACACAGATTCATATTTTTAAATTATAACATCGGAGTCCCTAATATTTAATAAATTAGGGTCTTTTTTATTTTTTTATTATTAATTTTTTTTTAAATTACCATTATACCTTCCCCTTCTCCCAATCCGGCGCCAGCCGGCGACGTCGCGCGGCCATGCGAGCCTCCGGCTATCGGGGTCCCGCGCGTATCGGATCGGGAGGAGAGAGAGGGACCTCCCCCTCTCTCTCTCCACCCGATCTCGGCAGATTGGGAGGAGAGAGAGGGGGAGGGAGGAGAGAGAGGGGGAGGTCTCCCTCTCTCTCTCCACCGGATCCTAGCGCCCGCTGGGTCGGGCGGCTGCTGGCGGCGTCGCACAATCTCGGCAGTCACCGCTGGATCGAGAGGAGAGAGAGGGACCTCCCCCTCTCTCCACCTGATCCCGGCGGCCGCTGGCGGCTCGCGCGATGCTATCGGCGACCACTTGATGCCGCCGGAGGGCGCTGGATCTAGAAGAGAGGGGGAGGGGAGGGTATAATGGTAATTTTAAAGGTGGCGCGGGCACCGGATCGGGAGGAGAGAGAGGGACCTCCTCCTCTCTCTCCACCTAATCCTGGCGGCTGCCAGCAACTCGCTCGACGCTGTCGACGACCGCTCGACTTCGCCGGAGAGCGCCGGATCGGGAAGAGAGAGGGGAGGGTATAATGGTAATTTAAAAAAATTTAATAATAAAAAAATAAAACAAGAACTCATATGATAATTTATTAAATATTAGGGACCTCGATGTTATAATTTTTAAAATGTAGATCTGTGTGTTAATAAGCCTTAAAATGAGAAACATACTGGACCCATAAAAGCACTGTGATGGGTGACCTTCTGGGAAGTGCTCAAGTCACGCAGTTTTTCTAAAATTAAAGTAGACAATATCTCTATATTGGGATCACGGGATGTTACAATATGATATCAGAGCTAACCTCTCATAGTACGATGTAGTTCGAGGACAAATCAGGCGGAAGCTAGTGGGCCTGTGATGCCCGTGGTCGAAGAGGGCCGGGAGTGATTGTCAGGTGATATCCTAAGAGAAAGGAATCACTGAGGTAAAGTACGACTCCTGGCAGGCTTCTAGGCCGAATAATGAGTGGTGAGAGAGACACAGAAATGAATTGTCCCACATTGAAAGGGAGGGAGATCTTGAGCTATATAAGTAAATAACGTGATCTCAAATGGTAACGATGTTTTTTAGGACAAAACCGTGAGGCTAATGATGAAAAACTTCATAGTTAGGCGTACTTGGGCTGGAGTAGCATTGGGATGGGTGACCTCCTGGGAAGCACTCAAGTGACGTAGTTTTTCTAAAGTCAAAGCGAACAATACCTCTACAATGAGACCACAAGATGTTATAATATGGTGTCAGAGCCGACCTCCCACAGTACGATGTGGTTCGACTCTCCCAGATTCTAAGCTGTATAAGTATATAACATGATCTCAAATAATAGAGACGTCTTTTGGGATAAAATCGTGAGGCTAATAATGGAGAATTCTATAGTTAAGCATGCTTGAGCTGGAGTAGCATTAGGATGAGTGACCTACTGGAAACTACTCAAATCACACAATTTTTGTAAAGTCAAAGCGGACAATATATCTACATTGAGATCACAAAATATTACACTTAATTATTATATGCTTAAAATATCGTTCTCACTTTGATATATTAGCTTTGACTTGTCACACCCTTGATTTATTTTTGATAGTGTAACACCTCTACTTGTTATTTTTTGATTTGTATATTTGTTATACTATCATACACTTATCATTTAAATTCTGATCATCTGATATTTGTTTAGCTTCTGAGTTTACTTACTTATGTAAGTTTAGATTTTCTGCTAAGTAATTTGTACTTACTCTATTATTATTTTTTTAAAAGAATAACGCTGGGCAGAAAGAAATAATCTCTGAAAGACTTTTATTCATTTTTATTATATAGTTTAGATATATGCTTTTGCAAACAACTAGCTTTATAATAATATTGTATATAATAGTTCGATATAAATGTACGTTGAGTTGATATGTTTATATATTTGTGACAAGGAATATAATTATTGAAATTTAATATTTTTTGTTATTTATTCTGTCACCCATATTCTGTTGAGATACTGCTGAAATTTTCTATAAATTCATTATGTTAAAATAGGACGTGACAATTATAATATACACTTATTTTAACCATTAAAAACTATTTTTCGAAAGGATTTAAATAGGAGATTTGATCACTCAAAGCAGTGATGATATCCAGCATTTGAATTGAATTCATCGTGATCCACAAGTTATTAAAAATTAAAGTAGATGATCCTACGACATCGATTCACTTCACCACGAGAACCGGGGCATCTTTCGTGAAGACTAACTAGGTTGTTATATATAAGTTTTATAATTTTTGAGGATTAAATAAAAATTTATAATATTTATTAAATACGGTATTGTCTACATTTAATTAATATTAAAAAATAAATTATAAATAGGTCTCTCTAATTTGTGCAAATGCATTTCCTATATTTTCGAGCTAGTCAATTAGGGATTTTAGTTTGAAATTATACATAAATAGATCATTCTGCCATCACAAACATTTTTTTTTTATTGATGCCAAAAAACATTTCTATCATTCATGAAAAATGCAATCATGCAGTAGCTTAAAATTTTGCACTACGAGCAAAAATGTCATTTTTTTTCCCCAAAATGTAGAGAGCCCTCTGCGCATTAGAGGTTTAAAGGTTCAGTTTAGTGCGACAACTAAAATAGTAATAGTTTAAAAAAATAATAATAAATAAATAATTTTTTTAATTATTTTATACGAATTCAAATAATTATCAATAAAAATATCAACTTTATTTCACATCTTATATTAAAATACTCAATTTTAGTATTTTGATTTAGAATATGAAATAAAATTGATATTTTTATTGAAAATTATTGAGTATCTAAAATAAAATAATATTTTTTATATTAAAATTTAGGGGTAATTCCACTAAGGCCCCTGAGGTATACTCGGCATGCCACGCAGGTCCACAATTTTAAAAACATGCCAAACAGGTCCACAAATTTACTATATAGGTCACTGTGGTCCTTAACATTTACAAAAAGCTCCAATAAGGTCCAATTAAACAGTTTTCATTAAACATTCCGTTAAATTAAAATTTTAATTATAAAATTAATTTTTTTTTAATGTGAAATTACAATCTTACCCCCTCACCCTCACACGGGAACCGTCGCCGACGCAAACTTTCTGCGCGCCGTCGCCGGCGAGAGCTTCCTGCGCGCCGGCGAAGGCACGAACTTCCTGCGCGTCGTCCCAGACGCGAAGGAACTGCGCGCGCTCTGCGACGAGCAAGGTCGCGCGCTGCTGCGCGCCGGCGCCGGCGCCGGCGTAGGCGCTAACAGAAGGACCACAATAAAGGGTATTTTCGTAATTTTAACAGTATTTAACGGAAACTGTCACAGAAGGACCACAATGACCTATATAGTAAATTTGTGGACCTGTTTGGCATGTTTTTAAAATTATGGACCTGCGTGGCATGCCGAGTATACTCAGGGGCCTTAGTGGAATTACCCCTAAAATTTATGTAAAATAATTAAAAAAAACTATTTATTATTATTATTTTTTTTAAAACTAATACTGTTTTGGTCTTGACTGTACATATACCTAAACTTGAAGGATGCAATTATAATTTTCTTTATATATATATATATATTTATATATATATATATATGTATGTATACTATTGAAATTAAAATACAAGGATTTTGTTATTAATTTAATTTTGTTTTTCACATATACGACAATGTATTTTGTTGACCTTAACAGCTTTTAGGAAAGTTACACGTGGTTGATATTGTCATCAATTCTATCCAAAAAAAAAAAAATGAAGATATTGTCATCAATATGGCTCATCCTTATTTTGTATTTACTATCATTAATTAGGGAAGAACTAAGATTTTTTTTTAATATATTTTCTTAGTTATCTTCAATTTTGGACAATTTATATGTTTTTTAAGCAAAATCCAAATCGAATTGAATTGAATTTTAAATAGATGACAATTTAGCTAATTAATAAGTCATATTTATGACTCAAAATTTTTATTAATTTAATTCTAAATCAGCATAAGGACAAATAGAGTCAACTTGAAATCAAATTAATTAAAAAAATATGTGAGTTATGTATAAACACATACATATCTAACTTATTTCAATATATTAATTTTTTCATAATTTTGTTAATTATAGTTTTTTTTATTTCTATTTTAAGCATCAAATCAATATACATAATATAATTTAAATTAATTGATTAAATAAAAAAGTTATATTTAAAATTTTGATTGAATGATCAAAATTTAGAATGATTTTAATTTAACAATTTTTAAGTAGTACTATTATAAAAAAAAAAATACATCTGTTACCCCCAGAGATCTATAATTTTTGTCCATTATTTTCTAGCAGCACCCCTTTGAAGTAAATTTACAGGCAGTACCCCGCTTTTAAAATTAGATAGAAATGCTGTATAAAAATAATGAACTTTGAGAGTGTCACCTGAAAATAATGAATCTTTGAGAGTAACAGATATAAATCCCAAAAAAACATAGGTCGTTATGATTAAAATTAAACAACATCCACCGTAATTGTAATGAAAAAAATGAAATTTAATTAATATTCTGTTATTATTTTTTAATAAAATAATAATATTGAATCAAACAAATAATAATTTAAATAACATTAAATCAAACAAATAACAATTCAGATAACATTAAATCAAACAAATAACAATTTAGATAACATTAAATCAAACTTACACTTAAACTCAAACTAAAAACAGTGAAAATGATTTACAGTATGTTTGAAACCTGGATATACATGCAATCATTCAAACAAGCACGCTTCAAATAAACAAAAGCGTTCCACAAATCATGAACGCCAAAATGCTTTCCTTTATTAAATTATTCCATTTCAAAATTTAGATGCTGAAAGAATACCTATAAAACTATATATGCTCAGAGCTATGGAACATATTCAATCTCATAAACAAATAGTGGTGTACCAAATAGGATTCTACTTCGTTTTTAAGGTGATTGAATCCCCCTCTCTTGTAGAATTGAGTTCAGTTTCTGAGTTTGATACCTCAAAAACTGCACCATTTGAAATACCATTTCCTTGTTCTTCATCTGGGGAAGGATCCGCCGGTGAAGCTGAATCCTCGTTGGAGACTTCGGATTCCGAGAGTTCAGAGTTTTCGACTCCTTGCTGCAAGCTCCAGAACATTATGCTTGCTGTAAGAGTCAGAATCATTTTCTGGTTTACCTGCCATACAAGTTGAGATCAAGCAAAGATTCTGAGTCAATTGGGTGTGTTTGTTTGTAAGGTTAAATTTAAGAAGGTTAAAATTAAATTTGGAAAGAGATATTTTTTTATTGAAAGTTGTGAATGATGTGAAATAAAGTTAATTATTATGTTGGGATATGTAAGAGATGTGATATAAAGTTAGTTATTATATTGGAATATGTGAGGGATGTGACATAAGTTAGTTATTATTTTAGTAATATGTGTAGGATGTGAAAAAAATTTAATTTTTAATATTAAATTTTATGTGTGATGTGATATGCCTGGTTAAAATTAAACCAGGTTAATTTTAAACTCCTAGACAAACGGGGCTAGAAGTTAATAGTCAGCCCTCTAGGTGACAGCAGGTCTTTAGACTACATCAGAATCAATGTTATGGCCTAGAGGTTATGAGTCCCTAAATATAATTTAGGACTTAGGGTTTAGGATTTAGTCCAAGAAACTGCTTCTTTATCAATTCACCGCATCGACAAAAGCTACGTGCACTACGTATGAACTCTGAAATCTTCACAAAATCACAAACGTAACTTCCGGTTCTTTAAAATTTACACAAAACTCCATGATTCATACAAAAACTATGAAACAGCTCATTGAGTTAATGAATGCTTTAGATTTTATCTGGTCGTTGAAAGATTTTGATTATTTTAATTACATATTTAACTCTCCATTTTTTTGACATTACATATAAGACCACCAACTTTTAAAAAACATAAAATGGTAGGAGGTTTTGTTATGTTTAAATGAATTGTGGACCTTGTGTATATATGATACGCCAAAACTTTTGGGTAAAGGAGAGATCAACAAAATCATTATTAGCTCTTAGAGTAGGAGGTGCTAATGAAAAGAACTGAGAGAGCTATTTCCCCCATGATCTTTCATGCTATTGAAACTATGAAAGGGATGAAAACCTGCCTTCTCTCCCATAAAATGGCTATATGATAAACTTACGGGGAGCTACTTATTTGCAAAGGTTAATTTTAATAAAGTTAAGGTTAAACTTGAATGAAAATATTTTTTATTAAAAGTTGTGAATAATGTAAAATAAAGTTAGTTATTATATTTTTTTATTAAACGTTATATTAGGATGTGTTAAAGCTGTGATATCAATTAGTTATTATTTTTTTTATTTTGAATTATGTGTATAGTATGAAATATAATTAATTTTGAATATTAAATTTTGTGTGTAATGTGATATGCCTAATTAAAATTAACTATTTTAAATTTAACTTAGCCAAACAAACGGTCCCCATGGAGATATATTAATCATTAGTTAAAATATCATTACTTTTACTTTTTGAATGTGTTAAAATATCAGTACTTGAGCTGTAAATATCCACCTGCATTGCTCAAAGTATAAGGGAAGTACTGTCACTATCAGGTTGATCTGGTGTTCTTACCTCCATAATATCCTCAGGCAATAGGAAGATTGAGCACCCTAGTTTTCTTGCAACACTGATGATATATGTAGCATTCAACTTCTTGTCCTCATCTACATAGTAAGTTGAAAGATTTTATCAAAACCTTATAACCCATATGGCAATATACAGAAGATTGTTTCACTTCTACAAGAATGAGCAAGGTGACATTCACTGAGTATGATGTTTAAATGTTTTTGAAGAAGCAACAAGGTGTTGATTTTGAAAATGGTGAAAGATGGAGCAGTACCATTTTCACCCTTAGTTACAAGGCTCCAATTGACAACCCTTGGTTCAACAGCACTAAGAAGTTCAAGAAAAAAAATCCCACTTGAAAGACTCTTGTCCTGAAGAGATAAAAAAAGGAAATAAGGGAAAGAGAGGATTTGGGAAGTAGAAATATGATGAATAATGATGAACATGCCTTGAAACTTTCCATTTGTGAATTTCTTCCTGATTTCTTTACTTTATTGTTGGCCCAAAGAAGAATATCAGCATCAGTGATCTCTTTTCCCTGGGAGTGAAATCGCAAGTTCTTTAAGAGTTGAAGAATATTGGACCTCATCAATTGCCACAGAAAAGCTGATAGAAATCCCCAAAGGAGGACGTCAATATTTTCATAGCATTGGGGTAGGTATTTAAAAAATCAAATGTCAACAGAAAAAGTGAGACAGCAGAGCACAAACATCATCGTATTGAACATAAGTAGAAAAAATGCAGCCTTAGTCAAAAGGATTGCACACGCCTTCAATGGAACTTTAGTCAAATAGCTGATAAATGGTAAAAATTTCTTCGTATCTGTAGGTAGAACAGTTGGAGCATGAAAGTTCTACCAATGGGAAGACGAGGTTAATGAATGGTCAGCTCGGTGCTAGCTAACATGATAATATGGATTGGCATGGTCACTAAAGTTGGCATCAACACTGTTGCAACAAATTTATTATTCTGCAAATTGCTAAGGTGACCTAAAGAATGTCATATGTTAATGGCGAAAGAAGCAAGCAGTTTACCCTAACTAACAGGTAAAAGAAGCACATGTATAAAGAAATCTTCCAAGAGTGTGAGATTAAGAGGAGCAAATCATTCAAGGGAAAAGATGAGCATTCCAGAATTTTTCTTGAAATGGAAATGTATTATAAAACTCACCCAGGATAAGCTTTTTATTTCCTTGAACAATGTCATTTCCAGCAACATTTACCAATGAAAATTTCAGATCTTTGCCAATTTTCACAACCTGGTTGCAATTCTCGACCTTTCTAAATGGCATCTTTATTGGAGGCTTGCTTGCTTGCTTCCAACTAACTGTGCCTGGAAACAATTTATCAAGGACTTCTAAAAGAACCCATCTGCACAAGTGCTAGTAAAATTCAGCATTATTTTTGAAATTAATCATAACAACTGTGTCAAAGTTGCTTACCCATTTCTGACATCCTCAAATAAGTGATTGATATAGGTAGAAATTCCAAGACTGTTGATCCACAACCTGAACGCTCGCTCTTCTCTAGATACTTGGTCATCATCAGTCATCATTTCTGCAAATGACGTCTTTCGGTTGTCCACAGACAAGCCATTCCTACAAAGCATATTTGTGGTAAGTGCAACAGCAGTACATATTTCTCAAGGATGGTAGTATCGGGATACCCCTCCTTATGAGGAAAAGAAAAAAAGGAAGAAAAAAGAAGTTGAGAAGGCCATCAAAAAAGCTTCTCGAAAAAATGGTATCCTCGAAAAAGGTTCTTCTAGGAAGACAATTCGTCATCCAAGCTGTGATTGGAGAGACTCGTCAAAGTTTCAATGCGCACTAAGAATCCTTGATGAAGAGAACGGTAGAACACCCAACCAAGGATTAGACCCGAGGTTTGAATCATCGACAATGAAATCCCACAAACAAGGATAGGTGATCCCCATACGAGGAAGGCTTCAAAGGAAGAAATCTTTAAGAGAACATCTCTGAACCTATAAAATTACTTGTTCAACCACTCACTGAGAACAAACCTTGAATAATTGTACATGTGATTCTCGAAGAATTGAAAATTTGGTAGATAGCTATGCTACATCTGCATCCCACACATCATTATGCAGTAGTAGTTGTGCTAGCACAATGATGTGCAAGTCATTTTCTTCAATCCTTAAAAAAGATTATAGTCATGTTCTTTTGTTATAAATGGTGCGAACAAAGTGATAAAGGACTGTGAGATTACTAGAAAGAAACTAGAGAGATCCACAAAATGTAACCTAAGATCCATCATTGGAAGAGAAGTTGAGCGGAGAGGATCCAAACTAGAGTAAATCCAGTCTTCAAAGAACAAAGAAGATTCGTCTATTACCAACCTAGGTAGAATTAGACATAAGTGAAAACTCTTACAACTCTTCAGTTAGTCTCCATGAAACATATATTGCATTTCCAGGTAATTGTATGGCACGTGACAATCATAGGCTATTAGCCGTCTCACATCAACCATCTATTGTGTCTATCTTCAATTTAGTACAAGATCAAGTAATGAAGAATATTTCCTCTTTTTACTTTCTATACTTCAGTGGTCGAAATGTGTTGCTAAGGCTATTCTTCGAACACATCAAGTGATTTCAAAGCTTATATTCAATACAATTATGAATCTAATTGGAAGAACTATGGGATGTGAAAATGAAGAATATGGGACTTCTTGAGATGGAAAATTCTACACCTATTTCCATTGGGCTTAAAGAAGTAGCAAGAAATATAGAGGACGAGCACTAGTAGGACGTAGATGAAAAGGTTGTTAGTTGTATTTGCATGTGGTTAAAGGAAGGTGTGTTCCATTTAGTAATTAGTATCAAAGGAGGAGAGAACTCATTCAACATGGAAGAAGTTGGAGAACTTGTATGAGTGCAAAAAGGTAGGCAATAAGACCTTCCTAATAAAGAAGAATTTCAACATGAAGCTTCAAAAGGAACCTCTATCTCCGAGCATCTAAATGAGATGTAAAGCATTGTGAATTAACTCACAGTGATGAAGATGATGTAGTTCAGTGATAAACTACAAGCCCAATTGCTACTAAGTCCAGTGCTAGAGAGTTGGAAAATGCAAATGGTCTCCCTAAGAACTCAATATCAAATGAAGGTCTCCCTATAAACCTTGTCACCTAAAGTTTGTTGAATGAGGAGACAAGACAAAAGTTGCAGAGGTCTTTAAGCAATGAGGTCTGGTCACTGGAAGGAGAGGAAGAAGCCAAATAAAACAAAACCTTGAAACGAGGAAAATCTTGAAGAAAGACATCCTCAAGAAGGAGTTTAGGTGCAAGCAAGGGCAACTAAGGATTAATTGCTGCAAGCTGAAGAGGTACAATAAAAATGAAGAGGGAGGACCCCTAACTTCCTCTTCAAACTTCTAATGCAGTCAAAGATAGGCTCCTCGCAATATTAACGATTACAGAGAAGGGTGAGAGGTTAGCTTGCCAAGACACAGTATGGGTTGTCGACTCTAGATCATCAAGCCATGTGGCAAGTCAAAAAGGTATTTTTCAACATCCACGTCAAGCAACTTCGAAGTTTTGAGGATAGGCAACAACAGCGTTAAAATGATTATGAATCACAAGGACATCATGCTCACAACCACCTTGAGTTGCAAGCTGAAGCTAAAGGATGTTTGACATGTCACTGATATCCATCTCAACCTCATTTCACAATTTGCCGGGAGAGCCATTATTATAGCAAGAGGAGTGAAGTATTACTCCTACAAGTTGAAGACCAGAATCTCCTGTAAGTCTCTAGTAAAAGTACTCAAAGGAGTCAAAAAGAAACTATCACACAAGAGGCTAAGCTATTGAAGCAAGAAAGGCCTAAAAATCCTTGAAAAGAAGATCCTTGTGCCATCCCTTGAAAGTTAAATTGATTAGTGTGTTGAGTATGTTGCAAAGAAGTAGACAAAAGCACCTTTGTTAAGCTACCTTCAAAGAGGAAAGGCTAACTCCTGTAGAAGGTGCATTCTAATGTCTACACATTAAGTTAGGGGTCACGTCGTGGAGCCTTCTACTCTGTGACATTCATCGACGACCACTCCAAAAAGACTCGGAAAAGAAGGACATGGAGGAGGAGGAGGAAAAGGAGGAAGAGATTAAAGTTAATGAATTTTAATACAACTGTTGAAATGATGAGCAAATTAAAACTAATGAATAGCACTTCTCTTGAACAGGATATAGAAACACAATGCTATAAATACTGCTGAAAAAAATCAGAAGTTATAAACCAACAAACATGAGATCCACCAAAATCCAAAATGGAGGTAAGAAATAACCCTTAGAAGATACCTGACCGACCACTTTTGATACACAAGATTATCTTATGGTAAGACAACTTTATAATCACAGTACATTAGGATAGGCTCGAGAGAATTCTATGCATTCTTAGAAGTCATAAAGTTCACAGGCAAAATAAGCGGATGAACATCTCACCTGTGTTGAAATATTTGTGCAACAAATGCAAGATTGAGATTTGTAGAGCCTTCAACAATATCTTTTGGAGTTAAGTACTTTTTACAATCAAGTTTCTCAGCATGCTCAAGCACCATTTTCGCTCTTTCAGTAGGATCTTTAGTATCCAAGGTAGCAGGAGTACAATGCTCCGGGTCAAGAGTATTAAGAAGATATGCATAGGCCTCCCCATCCTGCAGTCCACACAATTAACATTAATAATAAACAAAGTGCATGATACCAGGTTTGATTGGATGTTTCAAAAGCACTCATCAATAATAAACAAAGTGCAAGATACCAGGATAGATTGGATGTTTCAAAAGAACTCAGCAAAATTATGAGATTGTTCCACATGCGAACTTCACTATATAAGCGTTCAAAAGGACATAGCCAATATGATATGAACACTGTACATTTATTATCTTATCATTGCGATATAAGCAAAAAAATAAATTGATATCAGAAGACATATTGATCTTACCTTCAGATCAGAAGAAAAGTTGGTTACTTGTTTCTTATAGCCAGCTTTCTGGAGATGAAAATTCATCCATTTTAACAACATCTTTTCAGGTGGCAAACTAACAAATTCTTCGACATCCTGCAATACAAAGTAAAGACCCATTAATTCATATGTAAGAAAAAAGATAACCAAGAACCTTTTTTAAATCTTTACCTTGCTGTCATCTATCAGCTCCAGCAGTTGTGGTGTCTTCTTAAGATTAAGATCTGCCAGTAGTTGAATCTGAATCATTTAGGGATAAATCAAAAATCGGAAAATGCCCCAAAATCTAGCAACAAAACAGGAATACTTATTGAAAAATGTCCATGCATACTCTAGCTTTTATTTGCTCAACTACATATGCAAGTATGGAAAATCTACCTTTATAATCTGAGATATCAACCCGAGTACCAAATGTGGCTGCCAAACAAAAATAAAATAATCCAATGATCAAAAAATTTGATGGGAAAAGTAAATTGCAATAATAAAAATTCAAAGGACAACCACACAACGAAGCAATATAAGGAAGCATAATCATTGTCAATAATAGATAGCTGAGCTCTTAAATAGTATGGAATCATTTCAATACTATGTAACTAGTGGCTACCGCATGAAATACTTGTTTCGTAATATCAATCTCAATTTGAATTGCTATATCATCCAATAAAACCAAGAACGAACAGAGGTAAGAAAAGGAACCAGCTTTTTGCAAAGATATTATTTAATGAAGTCAAAAGAACAGATATCAACCATGACAGTTGCAAGAGTATTAGAAAACTAGCACTAAAAAAAATTATCAACCTTGACAATTAACAGTGACTTTAATACCAAATATTTTTTTGTCCAAATTGAACAAACAAAAAAGAAGACAAAGGATGCATGTGATTTACCCTCCCTTCAACTAAATCTTGTGTTCCAATGTTAACCACAGTGCACCCAATGGCCTTGGCAGAATTGAGGCAAAGAGTGTGATTCTCATTAATCTCCCAGAGATTCATAACTTTCTTTGTGTTGATTGCTCTTTCATCGATAGTCCCAGGAACTGCGACATTGATCAATTTGCTGCATGAAGCCAAAAGAAAAGTGAACAAACATAATTGATACGGACATGATTTAAGATAGACACAACATTAATCAACCAGTTGCAATCATAAAATTAATTGGTCTTCATCTACAAGCAGATGTAAAAATGAACCACGATGAAAAACCAAAAGAATGATTTTCTGTTCTCACCAGAGAAGGACCCCATCTTTTGCAAGGTTGAAAAGATCGTTAGTTGATGGATCCAAAGGCAGATAGTTCTTCAAAAATTTATCTTCTGCAAGGTAATGATTTATATGTGAAACATAAGAAGCCTTCTCCGATTCACTAATTGTGTGCTGTGTTGTTGTCGTTGAAGATTTCACGAAGGAGGAAGCTTGCTTTGTGCCACCTAATTTAGCTATAGCCCTAGCTTGCAAACTCAGATACGCCTGCAAAATTCAGCAAATTTTCAACACCGGAACTCTCCCATATAACCAATATTACAAATTTCATCACAAAGATTACCTGAAGAAAACCTTCAAAGTCTATCTCATTGCTATTGTCAGAATATGATTCGCCCAAAATTGAAGCTATCTCCTGCTCCGTGAGCACTTCATTAATGCCCTTCAATTTAACCATCAATGGTGGCAAATTTCCCACTGTCACCTGGCCCGATTCTGAGGATTCTCTCTTCAAACTGATGAACTAATCAAAGCACCAATAACCCAGTATTATAGAGAGCATATGTGGAGAGAAAATTCCAATTTAAACAAAAGCAAAATGGCTTATTTCAGGTTGCTTACTTTCGACTTGAGGCTACGCAGCTCCACCTGCGTGAATTGGCTCTGGAGCGTGGAACAAGAGAGATGGACCCCCACGTAACTCGACATTGCTCTACCAGTTTCCAAAAGGATTAAGGCGATGCAGGCTTCAACCAAAGAGAAATCTGTTGACTTTGGAGCGAGATTCTGTATGAAAAGAAAAAAAAAAGATGTACGTAGCTGTAAATGAAAAACCCATATCAGAAATCCCCATTTTTTCATGGATTCATATCTTACAGACATCGAATCCATCTCAAAATGGCGCAAAAGATTTCCAATGAAATAAGAAAGCCATAAAAACCCATATCAGAAATCCCCTTTTTTCACGGATTTATATCTTACGGATCGAATTCATCTCAAAATGGCACAAAGCATTTCCAATGAAATAAGAATGCCATGCGGAACTCACCTGTGGAGTTATTACGAGTTCCTTGATGGCCTTCACGACATCGGAGTTCCATGAACATGGGAACGGAATGAACACCGGGAGGAAGCTGGCCCCTTCGGTGATCTGGCTTCCGAAAGCAAAAGAAGGTTAAAATAAGCAAAAAGGAAAAATTTAATCGATGAGAAAAACTGAAAAAGCACTGCATCTCCTTGCGCTTTTTCTTTAGGTCAAATTGCAATTAAGTCCTGACATGAAGGATTTATTATCACGAGCTCTTCTTTTATCTATATTATTATATTTAATTTAAATCAAATACACAAAATTTTAATTCGCAGAGTTACCAAATAGAATAGATCTTCAACCTTATGAACCTAAGTTTTATAATTTAAAATCTCTAAATCAGCATACAAAAATTCTAAAATTTTTAGAGTTAAGTATTGTGATTTAAAATATTAGAATTGATATGTAAAACTTTTATGATCGTTTAGATCTATCTGTAATTTCTCTTTTCTTTTTTTATGAAATTCATCTCTTTGCCTTTTGTGCGGGCGAGCGAACGACGAGGGTACGGGGGAGCGAACCGGAATCCCATGAATTGACCTGAGTGAACTCGTCTAGGCTGTGGCTCAGCAGTACATTTTAATGAATTATATAATTATTATTATTATTATTATTATTATTATTATTAAACTCTTTTATTTTGATGAACACAATTAATTTAGTTATTATAAATTAATCCTCTTGTTTAGTGTGTTAACAGATTACATTATCTCATTTGAGAATTTAGTCCAAATTAAAGTCCAGAGAAAAGCGAGATCTTACTGGAATTTTATTATTTTCTTTTTTAGGACAATTATGTAAGCATATGCATATTTGCCAAGGTTCTTACTCGAGTTTTTTCTTTTGATTTTCTAGTTAAGAAAACCTTATTTTCTAGTTAAGAAAACCTTATTTTCTTTCGTATTTAGTATTTGATTGTTTAAGCAAAAAATCTCCTCAACGTATTCATGATAAGTAATTTGAATTGAGAGTGTAGCTCACTCAATCTATTGATTTGAGTTAAAAGCTTAACTCAAAACTAAATTCTTATCATATATTAGGCTAAAAGTTGATTTAGCTTAATACAATCTCATGCCTATGATAGATGTCTACATGGTCATTAATTATTCTTCTATTTTGGTATATGACAACACATAACTTATTGGTTAATACCCATGTATTTTCCAAAAGGTTGTATAAGCCACATCAATCCAAATCAAGAGTCATCATTCCTTTTTCTTGTAACTTGGTTTTTGTTTCTCTCATGACATCTTGGCTTGTGTGTTGATTTCATGCAGCTAACTGTTTTTTGAAAAACTTGATTTATTTTTGTATATGATGGTCACCATGTTAAAATATTGAGGCATGCTTTTTCTATTCTTTTTTATTCTTCATCCACTTAGTTTTGTATCTTTGTGTTGGCTAAGTGTAGCAAGCCTACAATCACAAAGGACAAAAAGGTTGTTTGCTTTTCTCTCCTTCCAACGGAAAAATTTCTGCATCATTTTAAGCCTATGTGATTTTTTTTCTAAAACACAAACTTTCTCTAATACTGTTTTTTGATTCTGCACCCTCTGTTTTGGGAAAACAGCAACTCACCTTCTCCTCTCAAGCTCTCACTCGATTTTAACTCTCCCAAAACCATACTTGGATAATATTTAAAGGAGATTTCAAAAAAAGAGATTGTGGTATTTTTTAAGTGGAAAGAAACTGAAATTTTTCCTGGTTCTGTTTTATTTCTTGTTTCAGAAATTATACTGCTGCTATTCCTTTTTGGTTTGCCGTGAATCTTATTTCTCAAGCTGCTACTTCTTGTGATTCACTAAAACTCTATTTTTTCTCTTGTTCTTCCTATTGAAGCTCATATTAGGTGATTCTTCTTTATTCTCTCAAATTATTTTGCTCACTGTTTTTACATTTGCTTTCTCAGAATTATTCAAGTAGACCCTTGGCTAATTTGCATGTGCATAGAGTGTCTCATTGTAATATTAATTCTTGTACATGCATTGTAATTTAAGCTAGCTAGTCTAGCAAAATCTTTTCTTCCTTTCTCTATCTCCCTAGTGGAGGATTGTAGGTTTGCTCAGCTTTGGTTCCTGCAAAAAGCTGTAGGATTGAAGGTTTGCTTGGTTTTGGTTCCTTGAAAAAGTCATAGGGTTGTACTGGATTTGTTCGGCTTTAGTTCTCATAAAAAGCTGGGGTTATAGTGAAATTCTCATTCGATGTGCGTGGGGAGTGGACTAGGCGGAAAGCCGAACCACTATAAGTCTCTTGTGCCTTTTGTATAATATATTTATGCTGTTTGCTCTTCTTCTTTGTTAATTACGCTTTTTCTGCACTGAGTCCTATTTTTTAAATTGACCTCGCTTTCTGGCGGTGCTCTCTGTTCTGACTCTTCTGCAGACCTATTTGCTAAATCAACCTCTCAGCATTAATTGAATTATTTCTTAAGTTTATTGCTTTAATTTAAACTTAAAAATTCTATTATTCTCAATTCACCTCCCTTTTAGGAAGCCTTTGGGCCAATAATAATTATTATTATATATATATATATATATATATTGATTTTTTGACCATTGAAATCAACCTTCACCTAAAATGCAAATGACTTATATTGAAAATTCTATACAACATATATATACATTTGATTTTTATATTACATTTCATATAAATCTTTTCATATAATACTAATTATATCTTAAAAAAATAAATATTCTATAATATAAATTTTATGAAAAAAATATGTGATGTAATATGTGAATATTTGAGTGACAATAGACTTTAGAGTCTAAAGTGTGCGTCGTGTATATTATTTAAGTATTACGGTGCTTAAATTTGTATTTTTTTTAATTTTTGTAAATAGCAATTTAAAAGAGTTCATTAAAACAATTCACGTGAAAAAAAAATTAAATAGAAATAAAATATTTTTATTTTTGTAAATTTACGTGAAATCAGAGTCTATCTCATAGGGCCTATAATCGGGTAATGTTTGGATTGGATCAGCCTTAATTTAGATTAAGATCCACTTAAATTCAAATCAGATTACATGCTGATTTGGATCAACCATCACTGAATCTGATTGGGATTAGATCTAGATCGAGTCGGATCCGAGTCTGATTAAATTAGTGCTTTGCTTGAATATAAATTATGATTGATATATTAGTTATGATGTAATTTATTTTAATAATTAAAAATTTATTCATCTTTTTTCTAAAATATATCCCAATTATTTGCTTAATAAAGGGTGTGGCGTGACATTGGTGTCTACTTAATATATGATGTGTTTTAAGCATAGTAGTTACAATAATTTATTGATTTGAATATAAAATAATAATAATTTTTTTTTTGAAAAATAAAAAATTTGAATGCTATGAAAATATGATGCTATTCTAAGAAAAAAATTTAAAAAAGTACATACGGATGTTGACAAACCTTTCAGTAAAAACTAAATTATCTACAACGATTCGATCGAGTAGGATATAAATAAGTTAGATCACGGTCAATCCGTGATCTATCCCAAAAAAAATAATGGATTAGGTTAGATTTAGATTGGGTAAAGGGCTAGGAATGGGTTAAATTTTGGATTCAGATCTGGTCAAAATCTAAAGCATTTATGAGCCTAATAACATGTATAATAAAACATTAGGATTTTCTATTACTCAAATAAGTTGCAAATTTTGTTTTTTTTTTTTTTAATGTAATTATGTATTACAAATTTTCTTTTAGTTAAAGTATGATCAATTAGTTCTTAATAGTGAAATTGTTAGTAATAAGTCATAGCATATAATCAATTTAGTAAGATTGATTAGAATGAAATTGATGACATATAGTTTTGGGTAAATTACACCTAGGTCTTAAATTTAAGGCTTAATAACACACAAGTTCATATTTTTTAAATTAGGGTAAATAGCATATGGGTCCCTCTAGTTTGGTCGTATGTGCAAATAGGTCCCTCGAATATTTAAATGTAGCAAACTGGTCCTCTAGTTTGATGAAATATGCATATAGCGACGTGGTCCCTCTTGGAGGAGAGAGAGGGAGGAGAGAGAAAATTATTTCTAACGTCTATTACGGCCAAGGACCTATATGCATATTTCATCAAACTAGAGGACCAGTTTGCTACATTTAAATATTCGAGGGACCTATTTGCACATACGATCAAACTAGAGGGACCCAGATGCTATTTCCCCTTTAAATTATAACATCGGAGTCTCTGAGTTTTAATAAATTATTAAATGGGTCCTTTTTATTTTAAAATTACCTTTATACCCCTCCCCTTTCTCTCTCCTCCAAATCCCCACGCACGCGAGGCCGCGTGACTCGCTGGTGGCCGCGCTGCCTCACGCTTGTGCGGGGATCGGGAGGAGAGAGAAGAGAAGAAGATGAACCAAAATGAAAGGAGGAGAACCTCTCTCTTTTTCTTGTACTTGTTCTCTTATTCAGTCTTCATTTAGAGACCCTCAAGCTTTATAAAAGAAGAGATTCGATTAGTGGATTTAAGTCGCCTAGATGATATCGTGATTTTTCCTCTGAATACTCGAGTTTCTATGTAAAATTATAATCTTATTTCATTCTATTTTGATATATTTTTTTTGCATGAATATGAAGGAATTAAATTATATTAAACACCAATATACCTCCTTTTATTGCATTTTTTACATTGCTTGGATTGATCAAAGCTAAAAAAAAATTATCAAATTTTTTTAAAAACATTTTTTTAATATTTAAAATTTATTTTATATCATATATAAATATTAAAATTAATTTTATTTCATATTCGATATAAATCTCAATCTTTATTTCACTATTTTTACATATTTTAATAAAAAAATTAATTTTATTTTATATTCAATACTATCCTTAATAATAAATAATTTTATTTAACATCATAATATTATAATAATTTTATTTTTATTTTTAAATAACTAATGAATAAATTACATCGAGTTCTTGAATCTACGATACAATATGATGAAAATTCACAATTTAATTTTTTAACTTTTGGATTTTGAGGGTCATACAATACATTAATTAACTTTTTTTTTCTAAATTTTTATTATTGAAATTTTTAAATATTATTTTTATTCTTTCACTTTCGTCTCCCATCCCCTGTAGTCTCTCAAGATCCAAAAATAAAAATTTTGTTAATACCAAAAATAAATTACATCTATAATTTCTAAAATAGTCTTTTTTTATAGTACTCCTCTCAGATCAAATATCTATAAATATTATTTTCTAAATTTAATATTTATAAAAACATCCCAAATAAAAGTTACAGTAAAAGTGTGATTTATAAATATTAAACTTAGGGTGTCACCTATAAATATTTAATTTAAAAGATGTCACTTGTAAAAAAAATTTATTTAAGACGAAAAGATGTAAATTTTACTAATAAAAAATACAAATTTTTAAAAACATAAAAATTAATAATAAAAAATAAAAATCTGAAAAATTCTTCTCGAAGAAATGATCCCATTGAAATTAAAAAAAATAAAAAAAATTACATCTATTTTTTCAAAAAAAACCTTTTTTATAAATGAGACCCCTTAAATTAAATACTTACAAGTAACACTCCCTAAATTCAATATTTACAAATAACATCCCAAACAGAAGTTAAAGTAAAAATACTAACTTTCATAAATTTCTCTTTCTTTTAATATTATTCCGTACTCTCCATTAATTCTATATCATCTATTAATATTCAATAATATTCTTTTAGGTCCTTGAAGTTTAATATTATTAGACCTCAATACTAATATATAAAATAAATTTCTTGATAACATTACAATTTGAATAATAAAAGCATTTATATTACATCGACCAAATACTTTCTATCAAAATTTTGTAACACCGCTAAAAACATAACGATAAATAAACAGCAAATTAAGCTTCGGATAAAATTAAAATCAAACTGAAACATCTAATATTCGCATACAAGAAGTTCACTAGAAATTTAAGATCACTAAGTTCTTCCTCCTCTATGCATATTTTGCTTGTATAGTATTCTCATTGATGAAGGAAGTAGGCCATGCGGGAACCTCAAAGCTTAGCATATATCTTCACAGCATCTGCAAAACCCTTCATCTCTTTCGGTGAAGGCAAATTACACAGTAGGGTAACCCTTGTGGAGGATAGCAGCTCTTTTTCCCCTGAGTTTGATGGGTTGATCCTCCATTGTTGCACCTCCCATAGCTAGCAGTAAACGAAGTTATGTTAGTTTTAATTACTACATTCATGAATTTATCAGAGGATGAAATCAGGATACTCTAAACCATCACACAATCGCCGTCGGCCAAAGACATTTTGGGAGAGAACAACGTCATTCAGCCAAGAATCTCCACAACTCGACAAATAGACTGTCTTGGGCCCAAAGCCCAACACACTTCTAGGCCCAAGGTATTCAGTATCCTTTATGAGGAAAATCTACTACTCACAAATGTGTTCTTCAACGAGGTATTCAGTATTTCTCGACGAAGTTCTCAAAGAGGGTCTAGAGGCGTTCTTCGAGAAATGGGAATGACAACAGGGCAGATTTAGGTTGGATTAAATCGCGGGTCACGAGTACAATTTTGCAACCCATACCATCCCATTAGGGGCAGGTTGGAGAGAGTTAAATAGGTGAGTAAAAATTGTCATTCCTATCGAGAAGGTGTTTCTATAAGAAGTTCCACAAGTAGGCATTATCGGAAAAATGTGCTACAAGGAAGTATTCCTTGAAGAAGTCCAGAAGAAAGAATTCATTGACGAAGTGTTCTCCGAGAAGGTATTTTTTGAAGAAGTTCCTTAAAAAGGTGTTCCTTAAGAAGGTGTTCCTTGGAGAAGCTTCTCGAAAATGTGTTACTTGAAGAAGTGTTCTTCGAAAAGGTGTTCCACTAAGACTTGAAGGTGACCTTGAAATTTAATGAATAGATTTCAATGATTTCTCTAAAGTCCCAATAAGGTCATTAGGATATGGAGAACGAGCATGCCATAGGATAACTATTAGTTATATAAGTTTATTCTTGGTCTTTTAACATATCAAGAAATGAAGTCCAAGAGATTTGCATACAAATAGGACCATTACGACGCTGAATATGATGCGTAGAAAATATAGTAATTGCACATAGTTTCTGGAATTGTTGGGGTGTGGGTGTAGGGCCTGAAGCCTTCTTGAAAGGGGAAGATGCCAATCAACCAAACTGGAAGAAGAAGAAGAAGAAGCC
Organism: Apostasia shenzhenica; assembly: GCA_002786265.1. NCBI lineage: Eukaryota > Viridiplantae > Streptophyta > Magnoliopsida > Asparagales > Orchidaceae > Apostasia > Apostasia shenzhenica. The sequence continues at coordinate 1,963,947 of KZ451939.1, read as the reverse complement.
ATCCAAAGATTTCATTCAAAAGGCGATGGAGAATTTCGTTTCATAATCCTCTTTAAAACGCTCGTAATTCCCTTTCATGGTGGAAATTTTGATCTGCCTGACACTGGTGACCGCAATTTTTCCCTAGCTTTGGTTTCCACATACTTCAGTTGCCATTTGTGTCTCTTCTAGTTTTTGTTCCCATCATCTTACAGACGAGTAAGTTTTTCACCTCAGCTTCTCCTAACGGTTTCTAACATTTATCCAGCATTTTTATTACCAACACAACCCAAGTTCAACACTTTGAATCCATAAGATGTGGCTCAATCATGCTTTTTAAATAGTGTAATCTAATGTTTTGATCGAGTAAAAATGGAATCAGATTTTGTGGACCAAAAAGTAGTGTGAAGTTGATCTTGAAGTCAAGTAAACCTTCGATGAGGGTGGTAAGTTATAGTTTATATAGGGCCAAATGTAATGGATTCTATTTCTTAGGATGACTTCTAAGTGTGACATATTTCTACATGACAAATAATTCAAGTAAAATAACCATAAATACAATAAAAAAACATAAAATTCACTTTAAAAAATATAATTTAGAGTATGGTAAAGGCACTAAAGCACTCAAGGTACACTTTACTGCATGAGTGCACCATCAGTCAACAGTTTTATGCCAAAAGAAATAAAGTTTAGTTTTGAATTCTGATCAAAGTCCAATCCCCTGAGCAAATAGCTTTATCTATTCGGAATCACACAAACGAATCATGTCATCAATTTGATCTTTTAGTCAAATTGGCTTTAACTTAACGAATAGTCCAATCAACTGATCGAATGGTCGAATGGTTTCGAATTTAATTGATTCAATTCTTTGTTTGCCTAATCTTTTTATAGTTTGAAATTTGAAAAATGAATCAATTAACACTTATCATGAAACAAAATTGAAAAAGATGAAAAGGAAAACTTTAAATTTTCAAATCTTGCTCTAAATTTGAGAACTTCTTTGCAGTAGATTCCACACAGAGCTTCACTTGCATATCTGTTCTGTGTGAGATGGAAGGAATGTCGTCCTCTGTTCTACGAGCTATAGACTCCCTGGTGTATAAAATCTTTGTAAGAAATATGAGGATTCTTATGTATTTTTCCCATCTTTATTGAGACTTAGGGATGTGAATTAGCCTATATGGGGAGAAACCAGAGTTTGAGAAAGTATTGCTTAACTTACAAGGATAAACTAAAGAATGTGATCTAACCTGATACCAGGAGAAACCAAGGATTCGTTCTCGCTCAATGCGGGGAGAGATTATTGCCATAGGTCTCACCTGATAGGAAGAGAGAACATCATATAAAAGCTCTGCTTTCAATGAGATAAGGTATATAAGTCTAGGGTTGTGGAGCCCTTGGGGTGGATGTTGATCCGAGCTTTGATTGAACCACCTAAATATCAAGATATGTTGTTTTCTATTTTCTTGCACTTTAACCGCACACAATCATCACTCTCTCACATCTTTACTCCATAACTTTGATTTTGGCAAGTTTATCATATGCATCATCTTAAAATTTCAAAGACAAGATTCCCCCTCTTGGGATGTTTCCTAGACAGGTTTTCAATTGGTGTCAAAGTTGGATCTTTGACTTAGGCATAATAGCCCAAAGAGGTCGTACGACACAACCCTTTTATTTGTGGATCTCGTTCAGAGAGATGATCTATTTCTAGGCTCCCACTTTTGAAAGTTTTATTTATATTTTGCAAAATGCAAATGCCTATATATATATATATATATATATATATATATATATATATAGTGTGCTTTTAAAAAGTAGAAAACATGATAAAGAAACGAAAGTTGAAAGAGCCTTCAATTAGTAGATTCCAAATGAAATACAAACGACAAAGTTAAGCATTGAGGTTGTCATATTCTTATACTATGCTTTAGCTCCACGCCACTTCATGAAAGTTTATAATTTGGCATGCGTAAAGAAATATGGGAAAACATTAATCATAACTTATGAAGAGACAAATAAAGTTAGAAAGTAAAGAATTTATTTTACTCACTATGAACAATGGGTTATTTCTCCAAAGTTAATAAATTCAAGATATTCAACCAGTTCACTGACATTCATCATAAAAATCTTAACAAAGGTTTTATTAATCTTGAATTTGTAAGATAGTGTGTAATCTACTAAAAGAATGAGAAACTGAGGTCATTACTATCACAAAGGTTAATGTGATGCTCATGGCTGAAAAGGACGAAGAGTGATCACCGAGTGATGTCTTAAGAGAAAAGAATCACTAGAGCAAATTACAGCTCCTAGCAAGTTTCTAGGTCAATAAATAGCGGTGAGAGAGGCACATAAATGAACATCCCACATCGAAAAGAGAGTGGAAATCCTAAGTTGTATAAGTATATAATGTGATCCTAAATGGTAGAAATATCGTGAGGCTAAAATGAAAATCTCTATAGCTAAGTATACTTGAGATGGAGTAGTACTGGACGAGTGACCTCCTGAGAAGTACTCAAGTCGAATAGTTCCCAAAAGCCAAAGCAAGCAATACATTTATATTTATATCACGAAATGTTACAGCCAAGGACGACAACACATTCTCTTTAGATCCTCTCATAGACTCTTTTATAGCCTATGAAGTCATGATGAAGAAAAGAGAACAAGTAGAGCCGACATTGACCAAAAGCTATAAAGAAGGAGGAAAATTTGTTCCTTGACTTTTGGTAGGCTACAAACTAAATTAGAAGACGCTTTCTACGAATTATTTAATGAAAAAAAGAATTAACAAGGAATGTTTAATACCTTAAGAAATGAGGGTGAAAATGAGTAAATAATTAAATAATAAGATGGATATGACTTAAAAAAACATAGTCTTAAAGTCAAATAGTGTATTATATTACAAACAAATTTGAAGAAATTAAATCATGTATTTTCTTCTAATGCTAAACTTGAACTAGCATTAGAAGAAAATTCCAAACATAACAAAAAGCTTTGTATGCTAATTAACCAAGGAGAAAACAATTTTAATGTATAACTCAAAGAAAATACACGATACAAAAATATGTATAGAAAACTTCATCATGTCTACCGTGTATGTCACTCATATTCATATGCCAGGAGATAATGCTTCATTAATACATGACATTCTTCACATGATAAGTTTTTGTTATAATGAGACGAATCATATTGATGTTTGTCCAGTTAAGAAACCAATTGAAGAGCACATGACATCATACGGATGGATAGAAAAATGAACATTAAGCATGCCATGCACATGAATTATCCCAACTAACTATAAGATAGTGCAAAGATGCCTCCATAACGAATCTGTGGAGGCATGTAGAACTGGGCCGATGAATTTTGCGAAATGAGAATCAACACAATGCGAAGCCAGTAAGTAGATGGAAATGACGTATTAACTCAGGAAGGCACAAAAAAAATGGTAAAATCAGTAACTCAGATATGTCCCATTGACAGCAATCAAAATGATTTATTCCATGATAACGTCATAATGTGCAAGAAGATATTCATAATTGATGTTTCCACTTATGTAACAAGTTAAACTTGTCGCTGTTTAATGCCAAATCATGTTTTAGTACTTCAAATTCAAAATTTCAAATTCAAATTCAAAAATGCTTAATGTGGCTCAAAGAATTGTTTAGTCCATACCGTTAGTTGTAAACTATCACTTCTCGCAACAAATCCAAATTAATGAAGATCAAACAACTAGATCGGATGGTCCGTTTAGGTTTGGCCTCACCAAAAAGAAACTCAAGGAACAAATCAAATGGTCATTTCTAAACATCAAACAATCTAATGTTCACAAATACATCGGTCTTATTTCAAACTAGACTGGAAGCTCCAAACAACTTTGTCTAAATAGAAAACTAAAAACTAGTCAAATGACCAATCTAACAATAGTCTAAATGATCTGTGAATTATAATATACTTGCATAAGGCTAAATGTTTAAATAACCAAACCTTGATCTAACAAAAGAAGACAAGTTAGTCATAGGATCTCGAACATTACAAATACCTAGAAATCATGGATGATACTTTGGACAATTAAAATTTATTTTCTTAATATGTGTTTACAAGCTGAGTAGCGTGGAGATCTCAATTGTACACATAGCTGCTACCCTAGTCTAGTTCAATCCTGTAGAAATCAAATAGTTAATCAGATTGCAAAACTCGGGATGAACCTGGTCCATACCATGATAGTGAAAGTCAACTGAGAACTTCTCTACTCCATTCCACATACTCATGGTAACCCTCCACGACTACTATCCACAGAATACTCAATCAGCATGCGGAAAACATTCACACAAAGGCCAACATTTTTAAATTCAACTTCGCCAGGAGATTAGTACACTCCTATACCCAAATGTCTATGACCTGGGCATCTTCCTCAAGTACCCAAGAGGAATTTTAGCCTAACAACCTACTTGGACTTCAAATCTAAATGTCTAGCCATCACTATTGATCACTCCCCCACTTTGTGTGATGTAATGATTTTTGCCGTGATTGGTGTCCACATGGCAGCCATTTAGGAGGAGATGAGAGCTGATGTAATCAAGGTCGCAACCGTCAAGGCAGTGGGTGTTGTGCAGTCTAGACCATCAATCGAGGCTAAGATATTCTACCGAGTCTGGATAGACAACCAAAATAAGGAGGCTGATCAAGTTTAATATCACTAGTTGTCAATTTTCTGTTTGTGTTTGTTGGATTTCCCTTGATGATAGTTCAATTTAATGCACCAATCTTTGGGTTACCATTAATGCAATTCATAACATTTAAAATGATTTATATTTGACACACCTTATAAGTAAATTATGTTTTATATATATATAGTGAACGCCTTCAGATAACTGACTAAATCAAATAGGAAGGCAGGAGGTCAAAAGATGCATGTACCCAAGCTAGCATCCCTCTACCTGAAGGGATCCACCCCACCCCTTCCTCAAATGTGGTGAAGAAGGATTTAGAAGGCTAAGTGTTGAGCATAGTAACCCATTTAATAATTAGCAACAACCGCCTTTTGGTTGGCTCCTTGGAATGAAACGCGTTATACTTCGAGTTAAAGCTGAGCTGGACTCAAAAACTTTGAATTGGTGCTAGCACCGGCCAGCTCAAGCTCGACATGTTTACAGCCCTAGGTTTGATTCTCAAATCTCAGATGTAGAACAAATTTGACCGGAATACAACAATATCGATCACAATACAGAAATTGTCAAATTGAAAGACCTTACCTGAATAGTTCTCCCATGATGAACGCACATGCCCTCCACGAGAACAAGATCGCCGAGGTGAGCTGATTTTAAGTAGTTCGTCGAGAGCTGCACGGCGGCTATTCGCTGAAACCCGGAGGTGATGTAGGCGCCGGTGCTCGCCACCCCTTCCGCCAAACATGCCGCCACGCCGCCGTGAAGAACCTTGAACGGCTGTTTGTTCCCGTTCAAAGAAACCAGTTAAGTTTTTCGTCGAAGATCACCGGTGAAAAGTAACGAAGGGTGGAATGAGAATATATGCAAACCTGACAACAGGACTCGGTGACTCGGAGGATGCCGGTGACTTTCTCCGGCGCGAGAGAGCTGTACTCGAAGCCCAAGGCGTGGAGGGGGCGGTCGAACATTGCCGTCCTGTTCGCCGGACTTGACGGGTCCGACGGAGCTCCGGCCATGGTTCCAAGGAGACGGGCCAGGGGAAGAAAAATTAGATTTTTTTTCTGATAATGGAAAAGTTGGGAATTACGGAAGTCGTGCAGTCCGTTTTAAATTTTTCGTTGACTTCGTTGACCGGTCAAATTTATGTTTATTTTTTGTAAGGGTCAAATTTATGTATTCTGAAGATAAAAAAAATTATGCATTCTGTGATATAAATTAATTAAATTTAAATAAAAATATTTTTTATTAAAAATTACAAATAATATGAAATAAAATTAATTATTATATTAAAATAGGTGAAGAATGTGATATAAATTATTTATTATTTTAATATATGTGTAAATAAATTAATGTGATATATTAATTATTATTTTAAAATAGCACTTGGATGGGTGACCTCCTGGAAAGCACTCAAGTCACGTAATTTTTTTAAAGCCAAAGCAGATAATACCTTTACATTGAGATTATGAGATATTACATAATATGAATCCAGTTTGAAGTTTTATATGTAATAGTTTATATGCATGTGCGTTAAATGTGGTTCAATTTAAAAGATTATATTAATATGTATTATTATAAATATTATTATTACATTGTATGATAATAAGATAATGTTTATATATTTTGTTATTAAATTAGAGACTAAAATTATTTTTTAATTTAAAATTAAGATTAAGAGAAATTATAAGATTAAATTATAATTCCATTGTAGGAAAGTGTGATCTAAAGGCCAAAACTAAAATAAATCAAAGAACTAAATTGTAATTTTGTAGAACTTTAGATTAAAACTAATAGAATTTGGGGACTAAATTTTATTTTTGTCCTAAGAAATTAGGACTTAAGATAAAATCTAAGAGAAATTGATAAACACAAAATTTAAGAAAAATTCAAAAACAAAATTGCAATTTTTTAGAATCTAATACTAAGACTAAGAGACATAGGTGGACTAACTATAATTTATGTTATATGGAATTAAAACTTAAGATGATGATTAAGAAAAATTAGGAGAAAATATTAATTAGAAGATCAAATCATAATTTATTATAAGAAAAAAATTGATTGCTTAAATTATAATTTGTTGGGACTTAAGATTTAGACTAGGAGAAATTGAAGAACTAAATTATAATTTCTATTATAAATAGTTAAAACTTAAGATCAAAACTAAAAGTAAGCTAATGATTTAGACAAAATTCTCTCCCTCCCTGCAGCTAAGGACCTAAGATTTAGAGTAGGAGAAAACAAAAAATAAAATTATAATTTCTATTGTAAGTAGTAAGAATTTAAGTTCAAAATTAAAAAAAAGTCAGAATTCAGGATAAACAAATTTTCTCCCCTTTAAGAACTATCTTTCAATTTTTTCTCTTTACTAGATTATTTAATATGATTTTGAAAACAAAAAGGATGCCAAATGAATGGAGAAAGAGTATATTAGTACCTATTTATAAGAATAAAGATGATGTAAAAAATTGTGTCAATTATAGAGGAATTAAATTAATGAGTCATACTTTAAAAACTTTGGGAGAGAGTGATCGAACAAAGGTTACGACATAATATTTAAAGAGAGAAAGGAAAACCTACATTTAGTTTTTATTGATTTGAAAAAAAACTTATGATAAAATCTCAAGAGAAGTACTTTGGAGAGTTTTAGAAAAGAAAGAGATTTGCACTGCTTATATTTAAGTTATTAAAGGCATGTATGAAGGAGTTGTTACCTCTATTCGGACACAAGGATGTTTGACTAAGAATTTTTCTATTACAGTTGGATTACACCAAGGCTCGGCTTTAAGTCCGTATCTTTTTGCTTTAATTATGGAAGTCATGATTGGACATATCCAAGATAAAGTGGCTTGGTGTATGCTCTTCGCAGATGATATTGTTCTTGTTGAGAAAACTAAAGAGAAAGCTAAAGCGAAACTAGAGCTTTGTAGGAATGCTCTAAAATCTAAAGATTTTCATCCTAGTAGATCAAAAATTGAATATATGGAGTACATATTTAGTCAAGAAAGAAATACTTATATTGGAGATATGATAATTGGTGATCAAATTGTCAAGAAGAGTGAGCGCTTTAGATACATTGGATCAATCATACAAAATAATGATGAAATAGATAATGATATTATTAGCAGGATTCAAGTAAGATGGGTAAAATGGAGAAATGCTTCTGGTGTGTTGTGCGATAGAAAAATCTTATTCAAAATTAAGAGTAAATTTTATAAAACTGTAGTAAGACCAGCGATGATATATGGTGCTGAATGCTGGCCTGCAAAAAAAATATACAAATAAAGTAAATATTGCAGAAATTAGGATATTAAGGTGGATGTGTGGATATACACGAAAGAACAGAATGAGAAATGAATATATCCGAAAGAAAGTTGGTGTTGCACTAATTAAGAATAAACTTAAAGAAAGTTGGCTTAAATGATTTGGATATATAAATCGTAAGTCGATTGAAGCTCTAGTTAGAAAAATTGAGTTATTAGATTTTGCTCATGTACAAAGAGGAAGAGAGAAACCAAAGAAGATATGACAATAAACTATAAAGAGTAATCTTAGTTACTTAGACTTAGATAAGAATTTGGTAACTGATAGAACACAATGGAAACAAAGGATTCATGTAGCCGACCCCACATAATCGATTAAGGCTTGATTGTTGTTGTTATTGTTGTATGCTAGTATTCAAAAACATTAGAACTTATATAACATCAGAATATTTTATGGCTCTTTAAATTAAAAAAAAAATTATACTAAAAATTATTTACATTCTAAATTTTATTTATTAATATATTTTATCCAAAAAATTTTAATACTTATTACTTATAATAAATGCAGAAATTTGGCATTAGATTAAAAAAAAAAAGGAGGGTAAAGATATCCATCTTTTCAATAAATGGTTTAAATCATTTTCTCCCTATGAGCATTTTACATCAAATAAATTTTAATCATTTCAAATTTTCAATACTAACAAATTTCTTCAGTCTCCACTGATTTTCCCATAGAAGGGGCCAAACGTACCAAAATTTTGATCAAGGGCCAAAAAATAATCTCCTTGGGCCCAAAAACCTTGTTGGGCCGTGAACTCCTGCTGGGCCCAAAGGCCTTCCTCAAGCCCTGCATGGCCCAATTATAGTAACACAAACACTAATGAGGAACCTTTCAATTCCTACTGATTAATAAAACCCATTATTTCGTTCAACTAAAATAAAAATTCATCTGGATAATTCTTAAAGAGCATCAAACTCGACTCGAGTTATTACAGAGACATATTTGAATTTGGGGACAACCAAAGTCGAATGACACATGAGTTATCAACAAGAGATCCCTTATAGATCTCTTTAGTTCAAGAAAAAAAAAACATAATTAAAATAATTATAAATAAAAATTTTAATTTATTTAAAAAATAAAAAAAATATTTTATATCTTATTTTGAAAAAATTTTAACATTAAATAATCAATTATTTCATATCTAACATAATTCTCAATAAATAATTAAAATTATTTGACATTCAATATAATTTTTAATATAATTAACTCATTTTATTTTATATTATACATATTTTTTATAAAAAAAATTAAAAATTTATTCAAATTATCTTTTTTTTATCCCATCCAAACAGGCTATCTTTATTGAATGTCAAAGATAGTCAGTGGAGCTGTAAACTGTTAGGCCAGCAAATTAGCACGAGAATCTAACTTATATTATCTAAATATTAATATTAGATAGTAGTTTATGTTCTTTTTAAATTATTATTTATTTTATTTAATATTATTATATTATAAAATAATAATAATAATAATAACTTAACTCAACTTTACATGTCTCCATTATAATTATAACTAAAGTAATAATTTTATAATTTTTTATAATATTAATTAAACATATTATCAAATTAAACAATTAATTATCGAACGTCACTAAAATATGCATTTCTCAACAATTTTTGAGCGCCTTAAGAATAAATGAAAGAGGAATTTAAATTCAAATTCATTGAGGTCGGAATTTACTTTGAGTTCTTCAAGAACTATCTAATTTATTTGAAATTATTCGAGAGCATCCAAATTTAAGAATCGAGATGTCAAAACTCGTGATATCAAATTTTGATAATTGGGGATTTCATTTAAACAATATGCAAGTTTTGGAAGGTTCTCATAATATCAAATAAGAAAGTAAAGATGCATGATAAACTCTAAGCCTCGCCAATAATTATTTTTGTCACAATTCTCTCTTTAGAAGCCCTATAACCTCATCTCAAATGGGGAACTAGGAGCCATGAGTCCTTAATGGCTCAGGTAACCCCTCCTCCTAGTGGATTCCCCTTCCCTTAAGCTCCTTGAAAGTGAATGGCATAACAGGTAGCTAGAGATTATGATGCCAACCTCCTCTTTTTGGTGGTTGACATCAAGATGTACATCAACGCGACTTCAAAGGCAGCGACAAGATGCGTGGGAGGCAACTAAGAAAAATGAAGTACTTCACATAATCTATTTAATGGCCACCTGCCCTCTCACTGACCAAAGATAGCCAAATGAAACAGAAGGAGAAACATTTCACGTAAAGTTCATTCATGTAATTAAAAGTATATATATCAAGAAGAAGAAGAAGAAGAAGAAGAAGAAGAAGAAGAATCAAACAGCATATCAGGCATGTCTATCTCATTTCCACACATGTCTACTTCCCACCAAAAGAATGATCATGAAACAAACTCAACCTGAGCTCTATCACAAGCTCAAATCATAGGCACAAGAAGGACGACCGACATTGCTGCAAGCATCGATATCAGTGATCCTGCAGCAATTCTGCACGGAGAACTATTGTTTCCAGCCTCTGAAGATTTCGGAGCACCAGCATTTCCGCTCTCTCCTGTGGGGGCTAACACTGAGGTCGGGGTGGCACCAGGAGCAGGAGCAGGAGCGGGAGAAGGCGTGAGAGCCGGTTCAGTCGTGACAATGGCCTTCGGAAGAAGAACGCTATCTAGCTCATAGACGGCAACAGGCTTGGTGGAGTAGACGCTGCTGGTGATCTTAGGATTTGACCAATCAGACCCAACCCGTATGAGCCCGTTGCTATCAGTGACATTCACGGAGTACTGCCCGCCAGCAAACGTACTCACCGGGTTGTGGCTGCTCAAGTTCTTGAAGTCGGAGAGGGAATAGTATTTGGGGAAGGCGTGGTAGAGGAGGAGAGACTTCAATTGGTCTTTGGTTAGGTTCGAAAGGGAAGGTTTTTTGAGCTCTGAGAAGGCAGAGTCCTTCGGGACAAAGATGGTGATGCCTTGGTCGGTGTTGTTGGCTTGATTTTGGAAGGTTTGGATGACGTCGGTTTGGAGGAGGAAGTTGAGGAATGTGTGGAATGGGCCAGCGACGGAGAGGAGATCAGTGAGATTAACAAACTGAGGGGCTGGGGCTGGGGCTGGGGCTGGGGTTGGCGAGAGGAAGGGCGCAAGAGGTGGGGCTGGTGGTGATTGGGCAGTGGTGGGAGGAGATACCAACAGAGCAAGGATGCTGGTGATAACGAATGCGGTGGTTAGGCCCATTTTCGTGTTATCTTCCCTTTTCATTGTTAAAAACTGAAACTTCAGAGAATCCTACAAGTTTTTTATAGACAATAAAAATTATAAGAACTTAAAACTAATTCTTGGATAGATCAAGAACCATCGTGAATGCAGGAAATGCAGTTTGAATGAGTTCTCTCCACATAATGGTACTGAAAAGTTTTCAAAATGGAAAGTCAAGGAAAAGTCTGACTGCTTATGAAACATCAGCATCATGAAAACTCCCACAATCTGAAGAAAATACTCATCATGAAAGGAAATCATTATCTACTTCAAATCACCAACAGACATAGCACTGCTAAGCCCAAGTAAATGAAATCTGTCAAGCTCTATGGAGAAGATCAGGAATTTTAGCATAGATTGGATAAAGAAAAAAGTACTAGAGAAAATGTATGGAAAACAGTAAGATCTGCCCTAGAAATGCAAACAAAGGTAACCAGAAATGCGGCCACAATTTCCATGCATTTAAACTAACTATAGAAAAACAGGGATCGCTAAGGGCACTGGATCTGGAGCAAAGCATCACAAAAACTCAAAAATCGCGAAGTAACTACGGAAATAGGGCAACTGTTCAATAGAAAAACAAAACCACCGAAAGGGAGAAAGAAATACTTCCTCTTCAACATTAGATCCAAAAATTTTTAAAAACGATTTGCACCAAGAACTCAAAAAGGCAATTTTACCTCGCATTACAGCAGGATACAAGTTAAGATGCAACAAGGTATGAAATGGCAGCAAGATTGAAGGGAAAAGAGAAGAAAGGCAATTAGGGTTAGAAAATGCAAGCAAACCTGGCTTGGATCCTCGATGCCAGCCAGCAGAGCCAATGCAAGGGAGAAGGAAGCTCGATCTTCTATAGCGAAGAGGGATGAGGTGAGTGAGTCCTCCGGTTTTTTTTTTTTTTTTAATTAATATCTTCGAATATATATCTAGAAATGGGCTGGCAGCTGGAGTATGAGGTAGTCACGAAACCGAAGGACAGAAATGGTAATTAATTAATTATATTTTTTAAAAATATTTAAAAGGGAATCTTTTTAAAAATAATTACTATGCCGGAACATTTTACTTTATTTATATATTACTCATCCATCCTTAGTTAATTACGCTATACACACTCAAAACATTATAAAATATTACATACACACACTTAAATTAAAACTCAGTCAAAATCTATTTGAAAAAAAATATTTCGTTAATAAATTATTAAAATTATATTTTTACCTTTAATAGTATTTTTTTTTTCTTCCTCGATGTCACACTAAAGCGCTGATCTGTCCTAAAATTAATTCATATCGCGGATGTCTCATTCCCTTACCACTACCTAAACATAAAGTTTTAAGATTTTCACATCAAAGTTTTAAGATTTTCACTCAAAATATATTTAAATATTCTTAAAAATAATATGATGAACGATTCAGATTTTTTGTAACCTAACTATAGTTAGCTCATTGGAAAATTATAATTGCTCATTATAATAAAAATAAGTGAAAATATGTGTATGTAAAATTTTATAATATTTTGAGTGTGCATAGCGTAATTAATTAAGAGTGAATGAGTAATACGTAAATAAAATAAAATGGTGTGGCATGTAGGTAATTTTTTTTTTTAAATACAGATAAGCGGGAGTGCTTATCAATTCAAACTTAATGTAATTTTATTTTTATTCGAACCAACTCATTTAAAATAAAAATGATTCAGTAATTAAAGCTGTAGTTGAGCCAAATTTTTATAAATAATTTGACATATAGTTCAATAAAAACTCATTCAAAATTAATTTATTAATATTAATAAATAAATCTGAATATAATATATTGTACAAAACTTGATTAATAAATAAACGAATTTGAACAAATTAGCATCCGTTTCATCAGTATTTTTTTTTTTATACTCAATTAATAACTCTGTTAAAGATTTTTGTGCACATTATTTATAAAGTAAATTATACTTGGATTTCTGAGTTTAGAGTTTAATAATATGCAGGTCCACTTTTTTAAAATTGTGACATCGAGATTCTTGAGTTTCAATATAATTATCAAATACGTCATTTTTTATTTTTATATTATTAATATTTTTACAATTAACAATATACCTCATCTCTTCTCTTTCTCACCCCCGCTCTCTCTCTAATGGCAGTGCCAGTAGCTAAGAGGGACTGGTAGCGGTGGAGCAGGGTCAAGGGAAGTTTGCCGGTGTGAGCCCAATGCGAGGGAGCACGGCTCAATCACAGACACTGCTATGCTGGCATTGGCGCAGCCTTACGCAAGCACTGCGAGAGGCTGAGGGCAAGTGTAGCGCAGCTTGCAGTCGTGCCATGCAGCCCCACACATTGCATGTGACAACTTATTTAAATTGAGCTCAAAATTAAATAATTTTGATTTAGAATCAAATACAAGCGTGCAATACTTCTTTCAACTAAAATTGAGACAAACCATAAATTATTTTTTTAAAATTAAAATATTAGTTATATTAAGATATAATAATATAAATTTAATTATATATATGTAATTTGCGTATTTATATCTAAAATTTTCTATATTAATTATAAGAATATATTTATACAAATAATATTTTTTAAATATAAATTTAAAATTTAAAATATGTATGTTCGTAGATATATAGTTTTATTTTAAATAAAATAATAAATTAATTTTAAATCAAAAAAATGAAAAACTAAATTTAAATAAAACTATCACCACCTGCCCTCTTTTTTATTTTTAATAAAGCAGGACAGCGCATTCACTTCTGTCAGTTAGGATTTTAAAATTGACCCGCGAACCAAATATTTCTTTTCTTATAATTTTTTTTTTTTTTGATAAGACTTTTCTTATGATTTTGATATAAATATATATATATATATATATATTAAAAAATATTTTATTCCAACTTGCACTCTACCTCATCACCAAATATATCATGAGATAATGGAGCCAGCTCAGCTGAGAATCTCATGACAACTACTAGGGTTGTTTAAATTGAAGAGGATTAATTTCACTATAATTATTCATATTATAATTTTAAATCAATTCTTATGTTTGAGTGGCACTCATATAACATAATTTTGAATATTAAAATTTTTTAGTAGGCATTTGTTTAATCAAGATTTTAAAAACCGGACCGGACCGGCCGGTTTAACCGATCGAACCGTGAACCGTGAACCGGTCAGCCAATCGGTCTTGTTTAATTTTATAACTGTATCCGCTTAAAACCGGCCAGAATCGATCTAAACTGCGGTTCAACCGGTCAGCAGGTGAACCGGTATGGTTGGACCGGTTGAGTTTAAAATTAAAAAAAAAAACTTTCCTAAACTCTGGGTCTCTAACTCAGCCTCCGTTCTGCGCGCATTTCTCATTCTATCATTTCGTATATATCCACTCAAAACATGAGTTAGTTTTAGATAAATCCATCTAAGTTTTTGTGACAATTAAGTGTGAACAATGATCCTGTTTGCCCCCACATTTAATTTTGACTGAACAAACTCAACTTCAAGTGTACCCTCATGAGATGATCTATTGTGATAAATAATTCTACTTTATATTTTACATTAATATTTCTATTTCAAATTTAACAAATATGATAATAAAAAGAAATTAATTTTCTCATATTCTACTTTATATAAGACTAAAAATAAAAATTTTTGCAATTTTTGCATCATGTATATTTAACTTAAAACTCAATTAACCTCAACATAAGTCACTAATGGTCTTTGAGGTTTGTTGTTTAACTCAATAGGAAAGGTAAAAAAAAATAATTATTTCACATGAGATTACATAATAATATGATCCACCTATTAATTATTTTATTGGACGACGGCCTCAAACCCCTGCACATGCTCACGGCGGTCTGTTGCGCCTTTGTAATCTTCCAGCCTAGGTGGCCGGAAATCCTCTGGGACGAGGGCCAAGCGAATGACATCGGAAAAAAGGGCATTTCCGTCCATTGGCCCAAAGAAAGGATCAGGTCCGTGAGGAGGGGCTCGAGCGCCAGGAAAGAGGGGTCTCTTCCGGCTAGGAATGGAGGGAAAGCAGGTGGAAGAAAAGCGGGTTGTGGTAATGGACAAGGTGGAAGGTGGTTTTGATGAACCTCCTGGAAACGGATAGGACGTTCGGGTGGTATGGAGGAACCAGAAGATTGGATGGAGAGTGGAGCGACTGGGGGCGCCGGTGCGAGGATTCCGGCAACCGGAGGAGGTGGAGTCGGGGCCGCCGCGACCGGCGGAATCAACTCTGGGATCGCCGCGACCGGCAGAGGAGGAACAGGAACTGCGGCTACCGGCGTGGGGGGAAGTACTGCGCACACTAGTTGAGTCTGCCTGAGAATCATGGCCTGCTGCGCCGTGAGGCCGGTGACCATGTCAGTGAGATTGGCGAGCATCCCCTGGAGTTCTGAGACGCGGGTGCCTCTAGAGGAAGAAGCTGATTCGGCGCGGTGCCGGGAAGTGGAAGCCGAAGCTCTGTCGTCTGGTGCTCGAACAGAGGGTTCTCCCGCATGCAGACTGCGGGCAGCAGAGTTGGTTTTACGCGTTCTGGTCACCATCCTCCCAGGTCTCAATGAAAGCACCAGAAGATGTTGACGTAGGATGTGGGGGTCCCAGGAAACACCGAAGAGAAAGAGAGCTCCGGGAGACGGCGGCGCGCAAAGGGGCGAGCCTGTTAATGAAGGCTCAAGGAGAGAACCAGTTCAGAGCATTCAGAGAAACACACAGATTTAAGGTGGTTCAGGGAGAAAATCCCCTATGTCCACCGGTCGATCAACGAAGAAGTTTCACTAATGGATGGAGGTGGCCATGAAGGCTAATACAAAAAGCTTACGAGAGGAAAAGAGAGAAAGTAAATTTTAATCATCTTTTCTTTTTAATTTTTATGAAACTTGGTCCAATGAAATTTTTCACTATTAACAAGAGTCGAGTACAAAAAATATTATTTAGTACAAAAAATCGCTACATTCTAAATTGGAATCGTCTACATGAAACATTGCAATATTTTTTTTTTTAAAAAAAGATATTCATCTTTAACAAAAATTGTAGTGAAAGTACTACTTAAAATGATTCAAATATATAACAACAAATTAATGATATTTCTATACAAATTACTTTCGGTCCCTATCTTAAATTTTATGAACTTAAATAAAAAAGTTCAAAAAATATAAATCAAAGCATAAATTTTACCCAAAATATAAACTGGCTTGAAGGTTGGTCAAACCTCAAGAACCTAATTGTAATTTACCTTAATAATTAAAATGCGGAGTCTCTCGAACAAATATCGTATCGCGCTAAATTGAGATATCGTGCCCCCATGCCGCGTGGTTCTTCCGACGATCCTCGCCGTTCATTAACTCAAGTCAACCGACGAAATTAATTTCTAGGCCGTCGTTCTCGTGTCCGTCATAACCGGCTGGTGAATTTTAATTTTTATTAACTCAATTAATACACCAATAATATTATTATATAATCTGAAATTTTGCATATTTATTTTTCTCTTTGTACCTCAGCATCAAAGTTTTAAAATTTAATTTACATCAATTTTGATAATTTTAACAATTTTAATAATTTTAGCATAATATATACCATAATCTTTGATTTTAATTCAAAAATTTAAATTTAAAATAAAATTTATAAAACAGTATTATATGCAAAATAATAATACAAACTAGCCTCTATAATAACATTAGTATAGTTTAATACATAAAAATATAACATAAAATATGATAAAAACTTATTTAGTTTGAGTTTATTTTAAGAGATTAATTTTATTGCTATATTTTTAAAAAGGATGATAAATACTTATAAAAATTTAAATTAAATTAAAATGTTTTTATATATTATTGTGAAAAATAGAATTTGCATATGCCGTCTAAATTTTGAACATTATTTGTATAGTTGTATCTCAGTTTTAAACTTCTTATATTATTTATATATCATGTATAAGTAAATGAAATGAAATGTAAATAATATGTTAAAAGTCATGTGCAAATAATGTAAGTTAATATTTTAAATAATGACATAAGAAAAAAAATCTTTGATTAAAATTATAAAATTCCAGACCCTTGGCTTAAGTTTAATCCAGATTTTTGAATAATTAAATATAATTTTTGAATAATAATATTTTTTTAATTATTAAAAAACATTAATGAACATTTTAGCGCCAATATATTAAATAGGGTAATTTTAATTTTAATTTCTAAAATAATAAAAATACTGTAATTTTAATTTCTAAAATAATAAATAGGGTATCACAAACCTCGTTGACGAGGATTGGGCTACAGTGTCACCAAACATCAGGGATGACTTATCCCAGCTCTCCCCGATGGTATCCACAAATATTGGGGACAACCTAATCATCCATTGCCCTTCTAGAAGAGCTATGCATTTGGTTTCGAAGATCAGATCTTGCAATAACATCGGCGCCGACATATGGCCCAAGCCGCAGCAGTCAAACCCCTCTAGACTGACAACTGTACAATTCGTATAGGCCTGGCAGCCATACCCTGTACACATTTCCATACCTGGAGTGCGCTGCTACACCTCAAGTCAAATCACCGAAGGGGGAAGCTATTCTCCTGACAAGACAGCTCCAGCTTGCCCCATACACGCGGCCTGCACACTGCTATTGCAAGCGGGACGGAGCTCCTCTTCCTCTCGCCTGTAAATACTCCTGAACAGCCTTCACACCAGAGGTTCGACTCGCCGGAAGTTAGACCCGCAAGAGGTTTCACTGGCCAGACCTTTCTTCTCTATCTGGAATCTCTTCAACTGGGAGCTCTCCGAACCATCAGAGCCTTCTCTCCAAGACAGCTGGAACTTTATTTTTCTCTCTATTTTTCTATACAATTCTGTACAAGGCCTTACAGGCTCCCTTTCTTCAAGATATAGTGAAAGACTTCCAGCTGATCCAATGGACGTAGGAGATTTCCTCCTTGAACCATCTTAAACCTCTGTGTGCTCTCCTGAATGCTTATTCTTTCTTATTTGAGTCTTAATCATTAGGCTTAGCCCTCTGCGTGCTGCTCTCTCTCGGGACTCCTCCTTCTCGCGTCAACAAATATTATATTTAAAATTTTCAAATCAAATGAGTACGCAAGAGAAACAAAACTCACCCCACCTTATTTAGGATTTTCATTGTAAGCTCAAAATTCACTATCGAGATCCTTTTATATGTCTACTAGACGCAAGTTAAAGGAGAAATGATTACTTAGAGAATCGATAATATGTCGCTCTTTTATCGATCTGTCAGCGTGCATGAAAGTGTGGTGATAGTCACATGCAAAGCAAAGTAACAACATCTTAACGTCTTTGTTTTTTTGCTTGGTATGATATTCAGTATGAATTTCTTTTTTACTTGGCGATGTATTGCTCGTTTCACATAAAATAATTTCTTGAATTGAGGAGGGTTTAATACGAGGGACTAAATTGTCATTATCAAGTGGATGCACGCACTTTCTATATATAACACCCAGGTCTCTCTGAGTTTAAGTCTTAATAACGCACAGGTCCACATTTTTAAAATTATAATATCGGGATCTCTGAGTTTTTAATAAAATATTAAATAAGTCCTTTTTTTATTTTTTTGTTATTAATTTTTTTTTAAATTACTATTATACCCCCTCTCTCCCCTCCCTCCCCCCTCCCCCCTCTCTCTCTTCTACGGATCGTAGGGATCGACAGGAGAGAGAGAGGAGGAGGAGAGAAAAGAGGTATAATGATAATTTTAAAAATATTTTAATAATAAAAAAATAAAAATAAACTTATTTGATAATTTATTAAAAACTCAAAAATCCTGATGTTATAATTTTAAAAACATGAATATATACATTATTAAACTTTAAACTCAGAGACTTAGGTGTAATTTATCTTATATATATTTATATAACAATATGTTGACTTGAAATTTAAGAAAATGAAGAAAAAAGTCATGTTAAAATCCAATAGAAAAAATAATCATATTGATATATATATATATATATATATATATCAATATCAAATTTAATTTTTTCACTTTTTACTCAAATGTTAATATTAAAATTAATTTTATTTTATATATGATGACGAAATAGATAATGATGTTATTAGCAGGATTCAAGCAGGCTGGATAAAATGGAGAAATGCTTCTGGAGTGTTATGCGATAGAAAAATCCCATTCAAAATTAAAGATAAATTTTATAAAACTGTAGTAAGACCAGCGATGATATATGGTATTGAATGCTGGCCTGCAAAGAAGAAACATACAAATAAAATAAATGTTGCAGAAATGAGGATGTTAAGGTGGATGTGTGGATATACACGAAAGGATAGAATGAGAAATGAGTATATCCGAAAGAAAGTTGGTGTTGCACCAATTGAGGATAAACTTAGAGAAAGTTGGCTTCGATGGTTTGGACATCTAAATCGCAGGCCAATTGAAGCTCCAGTTAGAAAAATTGAGTTACTGGATTTTGCACATGTACAAAGAGGAAGAGGGAGACCAAAGAAGACATGGCAAGAAACTATAAGGAGTGATCTTAGTTACTTAAAGTTAGATAAGAATTTGGTAACTGATAGAGCGCAATGGAAACAAAGGATTCATGTAGCCAACCCCACCTAGTGGGATTAAGGCTTGGTTGTTGTTGTTGTATATATTATATAAAATTGAAAATAAAACACTAATTTTAATTTTTTTCATTTTTCATAAATTTAAATAAAATATCACATTAAAATTCATCTTTTATTTTAATTATAAATAAGCTTATAAATAAATAACTCATTAAAATTAACCTTATATTGATATTTTTACCCAGAATTTTTTATAAGATATGAAATAATTAAATATTATTTTGAGATATATATAAACCATGAAGCATAAATTTATTTTCTTAAAATACCTATAAAAAATAAAATAAATTTAATTTGCATTCATTCTCTCCTACTAAAAACGTTCCTCACATAGTTTTTTTTGACATATTTCATTAAATTTAATAGTTAAATTATTTTTAAAAAAAAATTATATATATATATATATTTAAATTTTAAAAATTACAATGAAAAATTAAAATATAAATTAAATTTAAAATAATAGTTAAAAATACTTAAATATATCTTTACAATTACAATTTAAATATCAAATTTAATAAAATTCAATAAAAAATATCTGCATGAAAAATATTTTTTACATAAAAGTCTAAATAATATATTTTTATTTTCATGAATAAATATAAAAACTAAATTATACCTCATAAGATTGAATGAAATTACTTTTTTTTTTAATGTCAATTCAGCCTAGTACCAATCAAACTGATTTGATTTATGATTCAATCAATATTTTTAATAATTCAAAAAAATAATTATATCTATCAAAGATAGTATTAAATGTTCGCAATAACAAACTCATTCATTCTATCGATTAACAAAATTAAACCATATTGGATAACGAGCCCATCCCTATATAAGGAGGCCGGTTCAGAGTTAAACATACTCGAAAAAAGACTAGATTGAAACGTGAATTATATTTAGAATCATATCTTAATCCTATTCCTAATATTGCCGGAGTTTCTATTACTTCAAAACTGATACAAGTTATCGAAAAAACACTTACGAATAAATTTTATTCAGAGTAGTCAGTAAAATACATAGCGGCACATGAATTCAACGAACAAGCATAACTAGATCCGAAACCGACAAATAAACAAATAAAAAACGGCAATCCAAACCAAACTATGACGGCTATACAATCACGAGTCAGGCTACCTAACTCAAAAGTATGTGACCCAAACCAAACTCGAATTAGAACTAACCCATGTGAATACAAAACTTTTAGGCTATATTTTGCGCAAGGATCAAGATAGCACTAATTTAAATAATAATAATAATAATAAATAAATTTTTTAAATTATTTTAAATAAATTTAATAAAAAAATATTATTTTATTTTACATACTCAATAATTTTTAATAAAAACATTAATTTTATTTCATATTTTAAACCAAAATACTTGAATTAAAATGATTAACAGAATTTATTAATTATTATTATTATTTTTAAAATTAATATCATTTTGGTCATCGCGCGAAACAGGGCCTTAGTTCAGGTTCAAGCCAGGCTATTAGACTAGGTTAAATATCCATATCAATGGTTACACTCAATTTATCCCCTTCAACATTTTTTATTTTATTTTATATAGAGCTCTAAATGGAACGCTAGTAATGCCATCAGAAGATCTTAAAATTCATGCAAACCCGCATAGAGACATTACCGTTGAGCAGATTACAAATATTTTGCTTTCATTCTCTTTTTGTAAAATTACACATATATCACGTAACGTAAATAGTGCAGTCAATTTTTTTGGCTCATTATGCTACATTAGGTAATTTTCGCTGGAAGAGAAATATGCCTCTTCCTATTGCTTTTTGCAACATCCTCAAGGAGAATGCTGGTTGACTTCTTTACTATTTGTAATATTATTTTAATTTAATGCAATGGCTTGCCATCTTTCAAAAAAACAAAAAAATATTGTTTTTCTATAATGGATGAAGAGTATAACCTCCAATTTGAGCAGAAAAAACTAGGGCCGATAATGAGTCAAATTCAAGCAAGTTTACCTCAACGTAAACTCAAAGATTTTAAGTTCGATTCAAGTTAACTAAAATCTAATCGATTTTGAGTCAATTTTTGAATTAAATCGAGCTACATTTTTAATCATATTTTTTGATTTGATAATTCATTTTACATATAATACATATTATATACTACTTTTCTAGTTAAATCTATATCTATTATACTTTTATTTATATATAGATCTTTTTAATATATTTTTTATTATATATATATATATACATATAATTATATAAATATCAGCTCAGTTACTAGTTAAATTAATTTTTTTGAGCGAACTGACACTAAGTCATAAGAAAATTGAGTTGAGCCTGAACCAAGTAAAAAATGAGCGAGTTTTGAATTTAGTTTTAAATTTTTGGCATTTTGCTCACCTTTAAGAAAAGCCCTTACAAGTCTGGAGGCCAGTTTGTTTATGATCATAGTCAAAATAGCTTCTAATTATTTTATTAATTTTTTTTTATTTTGCATCCTTAATATATAAACTTAATATAAAAAATTTAATTCATACTACATTCTACATAAATTTTAATACATTATATTTAATTTTTTTAATTATTATTTTAATAAATTAATTAAATTTTATTTTGGTCGTAGCATGAACTCCGACCAAACAAAACCTATAGAAAATATTTAGACCATCTATTGAAGTAAAATCATTAAATGGTACAGCATGCCTCATGTGCAGCATAAATAATGTGGTCCATCTTCCCTACTGAAGTGAGCTGGATGTCATTAAAACAGAAGATGCCACATTACTTTTTATCAAACATAAAAAAAATTCTTTTTTGACTAAAAATTTTACTATTACAGTTGGATTACACCAAAGCTCGGCTTTAAGTCCGTATTTTTTTGCTTTGATTATGAAAGTCATGACTGAACATATCCAAAATAAGGTACCTTGATCTCTTCGCAGATGATATTATTCTTGTTGAGAAAACTAAAGAGAAAGCTAAAGCGAAACTCGAGCTTTACAGGAATGCTATAGTCTAAAGATTTTCATCTCAGTAGATCCAAAATTGAATATATGGAGTGCATATTTAGTCAAGAAAAAAATACTTATATTGAAGATGTAACAATTGGTGATCAAATTGTCAAGAAGAGTGAGCGCTTTAGGTACCTTGGATCAATCATACAAAATGATGGTGAAATAGATAATGACATTATTAGCAGAATTCAAGCATGATGAGTAAAATGAAGAAATGCTTATGGTGTGTTGTACAATAGAAAAATTCCATTCAGAATCAAGGATAAATTTTATAAAACTGTAGTAAGATCAGCGATGATATATGATGCTAAATGCTAGTCTGCAAAGAAAAAATATACAAATAAAATAAATATTGCAGAAATGAGAATACTAAGGTGAATGTGTGGATATACACAAAAATATAGAATGATAAATGAGTATATCTGAAAGAAAGTTGGTGTTGCACCAATTAAAGATAAACTTAGAGAAAGTCGGCTCAAATAGTTTGAATATATAAATCGTAGGTCGATTGAAGTTCTAGTTAGAAAAATTGAGTAATTAGATCTTGCTCATGTACAAAGAGGAAGAGGGAGACCAAAGAAGACATAACAAGAAACTATAAAGAGTGATTTTAGTTACTTAGATTTAGATAAGAATTTAATAATTGATAGAGCGCAATGAAAACAAAGGATTCATATAGCTGACTCCACCTAGTGGGATTAAGGCTTGTCAAAGACGATTAACTATCGAGATGCCTTGAATCCTAATCCGTCTATTTCCAAGTCCTACCAGAAGTGCAATACAGAGATATTTTGGGAGGAAAAAAGGACAGTATCTCCGAAAAAAATTTTACATAAATAGTATTTCAGAACTCTTGTACCTATTTCGATGTCGCATGAAATTCGAATGGATTATGATAAGGTTAGATTTATTTTGGTTTTAGAATAAACACAGTATTGAATGTTGAAATGCCTTGAATTCTAACCTATCTGTATGTTTTTGGTCGATTACTCGATTCAAGTCCTTGAATATGTGCACTATATAGATTACATAACAAAGAAGGGAAACAAAATAATGATTTGAAGGATCTCTAGCCTGCACTTTGATTACACAACAGATCATTTACTCGTAACTAAATCCGAGAGGAAAATCGGTTCAAATCTAAAATTAGCATATTATTAGGAGGAATACAGAAGATAAATGATAAAAAAAAAAAAAAATCTGCTGATAGCTGAAGAACACACCTTACACAGGGGATGCTGATGGCCAATTTTTGCGGATGTCAAAGGTGTAGTTGATTTCCAGGTAGCATTTTCCATCATCATCAGTGAACTGATGCATGTGATATAATACACCATCACTATGTAGTATAGTTTGCTAGAAATAAAAAGGAAACCATAAAAACATGGATCCATTCGAGCCGGCATAAATTTGTTAGGATAGAGTAGAACTCCTCGCAAGCACTATTGGAAGAAAGCAAACTCACCAAGTCTAAAACTTCTCGAACTAGACTGAGCAATAACTTCTCGGAAAAAAGTTTAAATATCCTTGAACTAGACTGAGCAATAACTTCTCGAAAAAAAGTTTAACATACACGAGGAATGAACTCGTAACAATCATGTCTAAAACAGAAAGTTGTCTACTTTGCCCCAAATAAGCTGCACAATGTTGAGATGCACAGTACACAGATGCACACTTTAAACATTACAAGCTGCAGCTAAATGTCAATATTATAATCTTGTTAAATTTCTGATAACCAAGAGGCCTAAATCTCTGATAATTTTATATTCTTGCATTCTCCGTCATACTCAAGTTTGTTCTTTTAACCATAGATTAAAGTTAATTGGGGACATTGGGGATCAAATTTGAGACTTTTGACTCCAACTCATACTTCTGGTAATCAACTGATTTAAAAGTTTAAGCTTGTAAGTTGTGACCCGCAAATCTATGGTGCAATCAAGTTCAAATAAATGTGAAATTCAATTGGATTAAATATATAAGAATCTTAAAGAAGAAAGAGAACACATTGCACCTAAATCCTTGACATGTGATCATAACAAATGTGAAATAGCAAGGCCCTGAGATGTGACTGACATAGGTTACTCTTCATAGACAAAGCTCATAAAGAACTCACTAAAGATATCTTACCTTCGTTCTTGCAGAGTATGATCCCCTAGCAAATATTCCTGAGGGGGTTGTCTCCTCTGGTGTCACATATGTGTATGGCTCAAGTTGAGGACTGAAAGTACCAAGCATCTCTTTGCTTCTGTCCACTAAATAAAAGAAATGTGTAAATGCACTAGTATTTTGACACAACTATACCATCAAATCATCAAAATGAGTCATTAGAACGCTTTTTTTAGGATCGAATAGCACTCTTTAAAAGTATTGTAGGATGTGATTGATAAAGGACAAGAGAGAAAGAAAGAGGGGAAGAAAATATGTGCGGTTTGGCATATTTGTCTATGTTCGCAATCACACTAAATTGAATAATAAGTAGGGATAAAGACTTACCCTTGATACTAGTCTTCCAAACAGTATTGGTATATTTCAATCCAGAAACAATATTATTACTGACAGAGAAGGAGAACTTGAGTCTGTAAGAGCTTCCTTCTTTCAAAGTAAACCACGAACCCTTTGGGTTCAGGGCCACGGGAATAGGCAAAATAATATCTGGTCTTCCAAGAGAAAGGATTGAAAGGCTCAAGATCTTGACATCTGGCTCCAATTTATCTGTACATCACATGATAAGTTTATATTTGATTTTCAGCTAGTGACTCTACCTGATATCAGAAAAGCAAAAGGTATAGATTCACCAATTCAACTCCCAAAAAACAATAATTGCAGAATTAGGCTCCTATTTGTCTACCTAAATATGAAATTAATTTATTATCAGTTGCTTTAAGTACGATTATTTTAGCAAGAACTGGTTGTCGTAACCTGTGGTCTAATAGGGTTGAGATTGATCACCAGGTGATATTTCAAAGAAAACGGAATCAGAGGTGCAAAGGAGCAACTCTTAACATCCTTCTAGGCCTAGTGAGAGGAGCATGCAGATCACATTAATAATGGAGATAGTTCTTGGATATGTGAGCTTGTGATCTCTAGTGGCACCTTCTGGGGGAACAAAACAGTGAGGTTTTGGACAAAGCAAATAATATCTCGACAAGTAGGATCGAGTTGTGACATAATAGCATCAATGATGATCTTTTGCAGTACAATGTGGCTCGAGAATGAACTAAGTAGAAGCTGGTGGGCTTATAACTATTGGTGATAGAAGAAAGCAGAAAAGAGAATTACTAGTGAAAGAATCGGCTCCTAACAAGCTTTTAGGCTTGGTGAGAGGGGTGCAGGGATAAATTGCCCCACATCGAATGGATTGGAATTCCTAAGCTACGTGTGAGATTGTGACCTTTAATTGTCGAGTAGCTATTTGAGGGGCAAAACCATGAATTTATGATAAAAGCGGACAATATCTCAACATCTGAGCCCAAGATGTGACATATTGGTACCGGATTTTAATGCAGTTCGAGGACAAATCAGGAGAAAATTAGTGGGTCTATAATGACCTATGGCTAAAGAGGGTGTGAAGTGATTGCCGGACGATGTCTCGAGAGAAAGAACAGCACTAGTGTAAGGAGCAGCTCCTGACAAATTTCTTGAGTATGGTAAGAGAGGCACAGGGATGTACTATATCACATCGAAAAATGGAGAGAAGTTCCTGGGTTATATATATGTGAGGTTGTGACTATTAGTTGTTGAAATACCTTTTGGGGACGAAAAGCATGAGGCTACAGCCAAAGCGAATACCTTGACATTTGGGACCGGGTCTTGACACTAGCAATATTATGTCATGGTAAAGATTTAGTTTGCTACTGGGGAGTGCCCATAATAACTCGGGGTTATTTGATCATGTTACCAAAAGAGGGTGAATTTAGGTTTAGTCAAGATCTAGAGCTCTAATGCAAAATCTCTTGAGAGATGCATGACTTCCATCATAACAAGAGAAGCCAACCAGGAAAAAGAAAGTGGAGAGGAACTCAATTACCACCAACAGAATTGAAATCCGCAGTCCCCAAAAGCTGCTCTTTCCATCTCCTCAGACTCTCATCATCCTGCTTCCAAAAGAACCACCGTGAAAGCAAGCAAACCCATCAACATAATCATCACCGAAAGAAGAAAAAAATGTTAATAATAATAATATAAGAGAGAGACAGAGAACCTTATCTTTCTCCATCTGGTCTATTAGGCTGACCAGAGGCCCCAGATCGAGCACCTTGCCCGCATCTTCTTCCCCATCCTTCTCCTCCTCCTCGTAGGCACAAAGGGAAACCTCCTTCTCCCTTACCTCCTCCACCTCATCACCGCAATGATCACCCACTTTCTTCTCTTGCCCATCAACTTCCTTCTCGAAGTACTCTCTAAGTCTCCCAGCGGCATCCTTTTCTTCTTCCCAAGCCATTTCCTTAGGATAACTAGAACCAGTTCCAATAATCAAAGACATGGGAAGTCCAACACATCAGCAAATAGAGGGGAAGAAGGTTAACGGATATGAAACAAACCCATCAACCCAACCAACGGTCACAAACCGGAAAAAAAAAAAAAGGAAGAAAAAGAAAAGTAGCCGGGAAGAGAATAGAAAGACACACGAAGTAGCCAAAAGACTCGACTTGAAAACAGGCCAAGGGGACAAGAGTTGGGAAAGGAGGAGAGAAGAATAAAAAAACTTGGAGAAAGAGGAAATTAAAGGGTTGCTCTACTTTCTAGCTTTGCAGGGGTTGTTCGCAGCTGTATTGAATTTGGTCGAAGAATAAATAGAGTAGTTAATTTAGCGAGGAAGAGACTGCAGTGGAGAGAGCGGAGGATCGGAGACCACGTGATGGCCACCACTGTCTGAGCAGGTCTATGAAGGAGGGAGATCGAGAGAGAGAGAGAGACAGAGAGAGGAGACAGAGAGACAGAGGCCATGGATGGAAGAAATTACGTTCAGCGCCACACTGCAACGCCCCGCTCTTAAAAATTTTTTTTGTGAAAATTAAGAAAAAATAATAATTATTTAATATTAAAATTTATGAAAAATAAAATATAAAATAATTTTTAAAATTCTTTTAAAATAAATTTAAGATATTAATCATAATTAAAATAAATCATATTTTTTAACTTATTATCAAATAAGAGCTAGAACTCTAGCTGTTTCAACTGAATTTCTCTAATTTTTAATTAATTTCAATAAAAACTAATTCTAAAAGATAAACTCTGTGGCTTTAGCCACTGATACATTAGCTAAGAAGAACTAAATAAATTTTTAGTAATTTTAATTATTATATTTTATAATGTCATATAATATTTATATATTTCAACTACATTATAAATTTATTATTATTTAAAAGTAATATTTAATAATAATTATCAATAAATTTAATTTAAAATTTAAAAAAATTAAATAAATAATAAAAAAATTGAATTATCGATATCAAAACTACCAAAATTATAAAAATCATCAAAACTAATACTTTCATTGCCTGACCGAAATCGAAAATGAAACCGAATTTTAAAACTTTGGTAAATGTTATAAACATAAAAATATTTTGTAAGTATATTTTTTTATACTCATAAGAAACAGAAGTAGATGGATACTTTGAATGCATGCAAAGCAGAAATGAAAAGAATAACATTAATGCAGCATTTAGTAAAACAAAAATAATACATGTATATTTTAATATTACTATTTTAAAATTATATTTTAAAAAAAATTAAATAATACATGTATATAATTTTTAAAATATTAAAAAGTTAACAGTTGAGATTAATTTTATAGCATATAGTAAAACAAAAATAATTATATATTAATCAAGATCAAATAATAATATTTTTATAACTTACACATCTGGGAAAAAGTTTTTACCATGGTCCATCGTCTTCATTATTGCAGGACTGGGCCAAGAGGATCCAGTTGGAAGCAGGTTGGTTGCATGCTACCATTTCCCTAACTTAGCTGTGCACGACCAGAATTTAATTAATTAGATAAAAAAAAATAAATGGATAATTATCTACATGCCACACTATTTCACTTTATTTATGCGTTACCCATTGATTCTTAGTTAATTACGCTATGCACACTTAAAACATTATAAAATCTTACATACACACACTTTCACTTGTTTTCATTATAATGAGCAATTATAATTTTTCAATAACCTAACTATAGTTAGGTTAAAAAAAATCTGAACCGTTCATCATATTATTTTAAGGATATTTAAATATATTTTGAGTGAAAATCTTAAAACTTTGATGTTTAGATTGTGGTAAGGGAAGGAAACATCCGTGACGTGAATTGATTTTAGGATAGATCAACGCTTTAGTGTAACATCGAGAAAGAAAAAAATATGTACTATTAAGAGTAAAAATATAATTTTAATGATTTACTAACGAAATATTTTTTTTTCAAATAAATTTTGACTAAATTTTAACTTAAGTGTGTGCATGTAATATTTTATAATGTTTTAAGTGTACATAGCGTAATTAACTAAGAATGGATGGGTAACACATAAATAAAGCGAAATAGTGTGGCATGTAGGTAATTATCCCAAAAATGAAATAAAAACTATTCAATTCTAATAATAAATATATTAATTAAAATTTTCATTTATATGATTAAAAAAATGAGTTATTAATTTTTTGTTCACATAAAAAAAAGAAAAAAATCAAAAAAAAATATGATAAAAAATTATAAAAAAAAATGATATTATCTAGATATTAAGAATTTTTTAATTATCATAATTAATTAAGCATTAAATCTTAAACAAAGCCAACTCAGATGTATGCCGATTTGTCTCCAGCTTGGGCTTTATTTAGATGAAGACAAATGCTGGACTGATTAATTTAATTACAAACATAATAATAATTATAAAAAAAACATAATAATTAATAAATGATTTTATATATATATATATATATATATATATATATATATATATATATTTGATAAAGTAATAAATGTAATTCAATACTCATATTTTTTGTATTATCCTAGGGGCAAAAGGAATCAAAACTTAATATCTTTGCAACCATTTAATTGATATAAGCAGATTCCATTTTTCGATTTTTTTTGCTATAAATTTCATATTTATCTATATTATTGTTAAGAAAGAAAAAAATTTCCTTTAAGAACATCTCTTTTGCCTGAGAAAATTTTGTATCAAGTGCGTGCACCGTACACGTATCCAATCAACGCGTGCCATGTTAGCACGTGGGGCTCACTTTTATCCACACAGTCCATGCTAATTGGCATGTGCATGATGCACGCACGTAATACAATTTTTTTTTTCTTACTAAGAATCTCAATAATGGTGTTTGTAGTTCTTGCAAACTAATTTTTATGATCCGATGGCAACGATTAGTGGGTGATTTTAAGATAAATCATTCAAAGAAATAGAGCTAAGTGATATCAATCCTAAAATCTACTGAAAAAAAAAAAATCCCCAATCTCAGACAATTATTCCTCCACAAATCTCCATAATTGTCTAGTAATTATTTATCAGTCATATTAGAAATGACTCAATTGGGTGCAAACTAAAGCCTATAAAGGGTCGACCGAAAATCTTCTATTGAAATTTCGAGTTTTCTCCCGAGCTTCTAAAAACAAAGTGTATCTTATATGAAAAGCAAGCGATTTTAATTACTAAATACCAAACAAAGTGCATTTGAAAAAAAAAAAAACTCTATACCAAAAGCTTATGTTAAACTAAAATCCTAACAATTAATATGAATCACAAGTAAACAATCAAGAAAGAACTATGACGCCAGAAAGCTCGCGACTAAAGAAGCAGCTATAAAAGAGTAAAAGAAGAGTAACTTGATTCATACTAAACAAGTAGAAAAACAAGAAGAGAACATGGATCATCCAGCAACCAGTTGAGTAGAACATGAATTTTAGCAAAGAAAACATAAAAGAGAAAAATAAACCATAACAGGCAAGTAATCTGAGATGTAATAAGTTACCTCCAAGCGCATCTTCCCTTCAAATTTTCTCATCAATCATCTTCATCTCCATGCTTTAAACTTTTCCCTTCAAATTTTCGTCGAGGTGAATAGTCCGATGAGCGGATTGTCGACTAAAGGGGAAGACAATCCAACTTGGAGTCTGCCAATTCGCGCCACATCTTCTTGACAGGCAATCCACCTACATGTTTCACCTGCTGTTTACCTGCTCAACTCCAATACCATGCACCAAATAATAAGCACACACAACATGGAAATAAACCCTCCATTATATGATGACTCCAACCATGCTTTAAACTTAGAAAATGATACATTATGAAGAACATCTCTTTCTTACAAACCCTGATTTATAATGATGGGTTAATGAAACATTACATTTCAAAAAAAAAAAAAAATCACTTATCCATTAAATGGAACCTTGCCAGCCAGGTTCATCTAAAAAAAATAACATCAATTTCTTCTTCCAGCATTCAACTAATTGTTAATATTTCCACACTGAATGCAGTGCTCTTACACACTGGAATGGCAGATGTGTTGTTTTATCAAGTTCTTTGCTACTGTTTTGATCATACACAGGAGGAATTTAAAAAAATAATAATATCTGAAAACAAAAATTCTAAAACTGAACTTGTTTGGCAACATCCAATAAAAGCCAAAATTAATATTTTATTAATATTTTAAATTTATTACAAATTTCAATAACTTTATTTCACAGTCAATATAAATTTTAACATTAAAAATTAATTTTATTTCACATCCAATACAAATTTCAACTTTAAAATCAACTTTATTTCACATCCTATACGCATCTCAATATTAAAATAAATTTCTTTTTCATTAATTTTATAACAACAACAATCAAGCCTTAATCCCACTAGGTGGGGTCGACTACATAAATCCTTTATTTTCATTACGCTCTATCAATTATCAAATTCTTAAATCTAACTAATTAAGATCACTCCTTATAATTTCTTGTCATATCTTCTTTGATCTCCTTCTTCCTTTTTGTACATGGGCAAGAACTAATAACTCAATTTTTCTAATTGAATCTTCAATCGGCCTACGATTTATATGTCCAAACCATCTAAGCCGGCTTTCTCTAAGTTTATCCTCAATTGGTACAACACCAACTTTCTTTCAGATATACTCATTTATTTCCATTAATTTTATTAAAAAAAAATTATTTTGTTTTTGGGATCATGCCAAACAAGCCCAGAAAAATAATATTGCAAGTCTATAACAAGAGAGATCTAAAAAATTCATTCCTGGGAACATGCCAGTAAACAAAATCTATCTTTGATTCAGTTTACAGGTAGAAATGTTTTTGTTTGGCATCCACTTTTGCAGGCAATTCTTCTGCAGCATGTATAAGAAGCCATTATCACTCATTAAGTTTCAAAGAGTTGAGCCTTCTCAATCTTTGATGAAGCTCAGCCATAACTGTTGGTTCTTGCTTTTTCCTCTGCTTTGTAATAGTGTTGGTTGTCAATGAACCAATCTTGTCAAAAGCCACCTGCCTCAGATGAGTAAAGCAAAGAAGAAAGGAAACATGAGTTCTGGGAGATTGAAATCATATTGATAATGATAATGAAATTAGCAACATAACAGTTTAAAGAGGACAATCTTTGGTGCAATAGCTTAGTTGCCTCGTCAAGAAATCAGGAAAAAGTGCCTTGGTATGCAAGGATAAGCCCGCCGAAAGATGAAGCCACCTCAACTACACAACGATGGGAGTCCCGCAGTATATGCAAAATTCTTTGATTTTTAACAATTTCACCTATGAAGCTTAATAGCTCTCAAAACCACAAATAAAAAGGTTTTGATTTTTCATTTGAAAATTTGTGAGGATGCGAAAACGGCTGCATTCTTGGACCAACAAGAGACTATAACTTGGAAGGAGCTCATGGAGGTGTTTCTAGAGAGATTCTTTCTGGATTCTGTTTGATCAAGGGGGATCATCTGTTGATGTGTATGATATAAAGTTAGCCAGATAGACTCGTTATAAGCCTGATCATGTCCAGACTAAGGCAGATAGAAGCTGCATATTCTAGGCAGGTCTAAGGGATGGCATCTGTCGACACCTCATTCTCTTGAAGCTTACTAATTTTGGAGGGCTGGTGGCGAGAGCTTGATAATTAGAATAGGATTTAGATTAGACAATGCAAAGAAGAGAGAACAATAGGAAAAGATAGACGATTAATGCACCAAAAGAGGAAGCCAGAACGAAAAGAAGTCAATAACCTAATTTATATATGATCATATATACGATATGTTGACAAATTATTTTTTACACATTAATATACATTAAAAGGAATAGCAGGATTTATGATCATATATATTTATAGGAGCATATATGTTAATGAAATATTATTTTTTACATTTTACATACACTAAAAGGAATCCCAGGATTTATGCATGAGAGGCTGAGAAAGATCTCATCACTTATCTGATGAGTTGCTCTATAGCACATAAAACTCTTACCTAGATTCATTGTCAAAAAAAAAAAAAAAAATCTTATCGACATTCTCAAGTTAGATATAACTTCTCAAAATCTTTTTGCAAATAGGAATCTAAAATTATCCATGAAAGTTATTTCTATTTTTTAAATTTTTTCGCATCCTTGTATTGCATAAGTATCCTCAGTGTATCCAAATAGTTAATTTGCTTTTTTATTTAGAGATGTCAAGTGGCATATATGATACATATATGGGGGTTATCTGGGAATATTAATATCTAAAGAGTATGATACGTGTACAACAATCTTATAAAAGCATCCATACTTCCTCAGCATGTGAGTCATTCAAAACATAAAGAGTAGCAACCGTCCCTCAAATGATTGATGAATACCTATCATCAACAATTAAGGACACCTTACTGATTAGGAAGATCCAAAATCCCGCTTTTCTTTTCAACAAGGAAATAAAGGCTTTGAAACTACTAGTTAATCTATCACTCTTATACCTTCTAGCCAGCTACGTACATGAAATATATAACAATGTTGCATAGTAACCTACTGCTGAGGCTTTCACTGTTACAGAGTTTAGTGAGGTCAGCGTACTCAACATATAATATGTATTCGATTGGGAAGATAACCATTAACAATTCATATCATTAAGAAGTTTACCGTTAATAATTCATTTGGGTCATACAGATGATGTGTGGCTGTTTGCAAGATGTTGATAACATCTCCAATCTGGTAGGCTTTCAACAACTCCTCTTCCTTCATCTGCAATAAAATCTAATGTTTATTGAAGGACAGAGTAAGTGAAAACATTTGATTCCTTTTCTTTGTTTGGATTAGATGCATTTCTACTTGGCTGAAGGGTAAATCCAACATACTATTCATGTACCATGACTTAGTGTTTAAAGATAAACAAAACATTTACGTGCCTTAATACCTTGAAGATTGCCAGAGCAACTTGGAATATAACCTTTGCTCCCTCATTGAAAAGAACATCCCAAACACGCATTGTGGTCTGTGTAACAATAAATAGATAAATTAAGAAGTAAATTAATTACATAGAATTATCTCCAAAAGTAATTTCTTAAACGATTTAAAGTAATCTGTTTGGAAAAAAATGATGAGAATGGAACAAGCCAAACACATTGCAAATACATTAAATACATATTCGGGTAGAAAATTTGAAAAGCTCAGCTTCATCAACAACATTCCCATCACACCTATTAGGGATCAGCTTTATCAATCCTTCTTCGACAATTATTTTTGGTAAATGATGAAACTGGTCACCTTTATGTATATATGTGTGTGTGTAGGGCCAAAAAAATAACCCGAAACTTGAGGCTCGCTCGAAATTCTCACAAATTTGGACATAGCTCGAATCAAGTTCGAGCCAAGGTTGGCAGGATCAATATAAATGCCACTATTCCTAAACTATATTAAGTCATTCGCCCTTCCAAAAATGCCACTATTCCTCTACTTCATCACCAACATATAGATCCACTTGCATCATGACTTCTCCACAATGACAAGTACCCTCCTATCGTCATATCGATCGCTCCAATTATTTGCATCGTTTCAACAACGGCTACAGTGCTCCTACTATATGGACATCATCCTACTGTTAAAAGTTTATCTTGGGTACTTAACCTTCAGATATGGGCAATACACAATCATGAGGTATATAAAGCTCGATTTATGCGTTTATATTCAAATAGTCCAATAATTTGAAACTTTTTGGGTTCATTCTTCCACTGCATGATAAGTTTTACATTTTAAACCCATGAAACCTACAAGCCCATTGCCACCCTTCACACATCTAATCACATACCTTTTTGGAGTTCATCACATCCCCAAACTAATCACTTTTTGAGGTCAATCACGCCCAAGTTTACTCACTACTTGCATGACTAGTGGTGCTGACGTCCTAGGCATTGTTGTGATGATGATTGCACGATCAACCTCATCTCCATGGATGTTTCAATAACTTTGATTTCAAGTCCATTGTTGATCATATGACATTTGACATTAACTACCTCAACGGTTCCTACTTTGGCATTGTATAGAAATGTATGATCATACTCTTATATGACACTTCTAGTGCATTCATATGTTGATGACAGTGCCTATTTCATGCATGCTATCACCTATCCACCCACATGGCAGTATATACGTGGCAGACTGCATAGTCCAACATAGTCGAGTCAACCATATCAATTATTGTAAAAATCCAACAATCCCACATGTGAAGGCTACCTCAAACTCCAAGCCTTTACCCAAGATACCTAAAATCCGTGAAGCTTCCACTATAAAGCCTACCATAAAGTTCTCTTCTAGAGCTTCTATATTGTATATGGTTTCCAAGTTGTGATTCCCATTCCCAACACCATCATGTTGTTACCAAGATTATTTTCATATCTTTAATCTATCTCCACTATTCCTAGCTGAGCCACTCAGCAAGTCATCAAATTATACTCATCCACAAGATAAGCCTATTATCCTGCCACCACTACCTATGTCCACAACAAACTTACATACGGAGCTATTCAAAGGGTCTGTTATTTAGGTTCATTCTGAGGAATCTATATTATCCACAGACCATGACTATATAATGGCTTAGTCATATCTGATAGCTCCTACATAGGCTTCACCCTGCTCACAAGCTTATTCTGTGATAAGGATGCAACTGGTGCATGCAGTTTTAACTTACCATCTATATATACAATTCTAATTCACATTGTGAGGTGAGCACCACATGCCTTCTTGTCTTCCATTACCATTTGCAAGTAGCCATACAGATGAATTTGCTAGCATTGATCCAAGCACCTTAAGGCTGTATCTACATGCAACTGCCACTGCCACAGCCTCATGGTCCTATTATTGTATATAGAATTAGAAACTCCTGAACAGTTTTTGCCACCACTACTCCATTAAATTGCTTCGAGTTAGACAAAGACAATCCCTCTACATCACTGGAACTCGAGATGGCGTTTACTGTTAAAGAATCATAGTCACCATGGACTTGACATCATGGAACCATATCACCACATCCTGCAACCCAAATAACTCGATAAATTTTTGATCTTTGCATTTTCATTTTTTTGCTCATTCTATGTATCAGGACATGTGAATGTATTCACATCCCCATATATTTGTAAGTGTATGAGTGATTTATGAAGGTGAGGGTGCATTTATTTTACTAAATCTGGACTACTTGGATCAGACCATATGATCCTGAACTTATGGTGTTTTGCATGTATTCTAGTCGAACCATCCAACCTATAGATCAGACTGCCCTATCTGTTTGTTGAATTGTCTAATCAGTACATTTCAACATGGACAATCAGATTTGCACCACTTGATATTATGGATGCAATTCTTGCTATGTAAGGTATGGAATTAGACAACTTTGGAGATTTTTGGATGATTGAAATGGCTTGATCCTTTCTCTCAAGAGCCATTATAGGAAGGGATCCTTTATGGTTTTGGTTGTTGGAGAGGGGATATTCATTGATCTTCGTCATAGAGCACATTGCTGGTTGAATTAGATCGAGCTAACCAATTAATGATAAAGGATTCATAAAATTGACCTCAAATGGTAGTGATAAAGCTATAGATGGTGAGTGATTATTATTTTACAGTTATTTATAATCAATTCAATTTTGCCCGCTTTATTTTTTCCTACAACTTTGAAGAATATTTTTATTTATTTGCCTTACCAGTGAATCCTTTATTCCTCAATGTATATTCACAAATCAAGACAATATATTATTTATTATATCATCTACAGTAAATTTTACTCCCCAAGATTCTTAATCAGTTTTCCAAGAGTGAGGATTGACAGCTAGGTATGTCAAGCTATGAAGCAACGTTAGGTAAGACGGTTGAAATTGAATTCACTGAATGGTATCTTACCTCTGAAGGTAAACACTTAGAGAAAAGGCAGAGAAACCACTCAGTGGCTACAAGCGACACATCAAACCCCATAGCCTCCAAATGTGCAGCAATCCTGTATACATTATACAACAGGAAATACATATGAAATAACATAAACAGCTAGCAAATTAACCTATGTGTGTATATATATATATATGTGCGTGTGTGTGTATAATATGTATGTATTTCTCAGAAAGAAATTGCAGGTAGCAGAGGAAAAATGGTATAAACCTTGGACATTTTTTAACAAGCAGATCTTTGAACACCCTTTGCTCTACATGGCATCCAGAGAGGTTATCAGTGTAGCAATCATTTACCAAGACATTTTCCAGCAGGACAGAGAGCATCCAAAAGGCATCCTCCTCACTTTTCATTACTAACAACAGCAGAGCAGCCACATAATTCAAGCCCTACAAAGTATCAGATATGAGATTATTTGCTGTGAAACACATTGCTGTCTATCATAAGAAAAGGTTACACTACGGGAAATGTAAACTTCACCTGGCAATATCCAACTTCTGAATCTCGGAATGAATACCCAATGAGGACACGTCGGAGTGATGCCTGCCCTTCCGGAGTGTCCAACCATGGATGTGACGGAAATGTTCGCGGAAGATCCTACCACAATGAAGAAATATATGATAAATCTCGAAAACCAATGTGATGGACACCAAACTGGTCAACATATCATGTTAATACATAAGGCATGATACTCGTATTTTCTTTGTTAACATAGAAGAGAGCATTTTTTATTCACACTTGAATCAGGCACAGGGTCTTATTCAGATGAAATTTCTGGCCAAAATAAGTCCCACACCAAGTACCTTTAAATCATGTTATTCATTAACCCACTATTTTCTCCTTCTTTGGAGGCTAAGTTTTCCCCAAAACCCACCAACACTATGTAAGCCTCGAAGTTGAGTCCCAAAAAAGACCAAGGCCATATTCAACACCTAACCAAAATATTATTATATGCTTAAATGCTGGAAGGATGCTATTAATATAAAAGGTGTACCTAGAGCAAGAGATTCGCACTGCTGTGTAGTCTAGGAAGGTTAATGCATGTTCTAAAATCTTTTCATGACAGAAGGGCTGTTTCCTGGAACTGAATCCTTGACCACTAGTAGGTCATTAGTAGCCAAATAATATTTCCTGAAAAGTACCTGTGATTAAACTTTGATGCTCCTACAGTAAAATCTTATTTTATCACTTGACATAAGGAAAATAGTGTATATCTGTGTGATGTGACAAGTTTAATTGGAAGTGCCGCTAAACTAACAATGAAGCATTAAACAAGTGGAGAAGTATTATGCAAATGCAGATAAAGAATTTGTTGTTGTTGTAAAACCTTCTGTTCTGCATAAAAAGAGAGCTCTTTAACTTAAGAAATTGGGCTTGCATTATGTCCTTGAATGTAAGAGCTAAATGCAAATTATATTCTTGAACTTAAATATACGTTTATAAGAGAACATTATCATTTGGCTATGTTTGGTATAGCGATACACTGTGAAGAGAAGTGAAAAAGATGCATAAGAGCTGATACCATAAGCGTTAAAAACGCAAGGTGCAACAAGGCATAAAAGTGTTCTGGAGCTATGTGCCATGTGCATAGCACATGGTGCCGCGCACACCATATTGATGCAATGGCTCAATGCGTACAATTGCTATTTTCTCTATATATTCCAATTTTAATATTTTTAAACTCCAATATTAGTAGTTTTATACAACACAAAATCTTCAACTTCAAAAAGGTGAATTCAACCGAAAAACCTTTCAACAAGCATAGCAAGTCAATGCAACAAGTTGTGATGGAACCGGTAAACAAATTTTGAAAGCAACAAAAGCAAATGCAGAAAAATATAGTAGCAAACCAATTCTAATAAAGATCAAACTATCAGTATTAAATGTGAGTAAGCTGTTTGCTTTAGCTTATCAAGTTGCTCTCAAGTCCAAGCAATCAAATATGGACCATAGCAGAGAGTTCAACAAGAAGATAAAAATATGCCTCCGAAATTACACAGAATTATCATATTCTCCATCAAAAGTTTCTCAAAATTATGTCTTCCTCTACCATCCTTTTAAGAACCAAACGATAACCCTTTCCCAGAATCACTTTTAATACACGATAATTACAAAAAAAAAAGGTTTTGGATCACAAAGCAAACTAGAAGAGCCTCATTTATTTAGACTTCCATAAACATTCTAAGGTAAATTCAATTATTCTAACTATTCCCTCATCAACAGCACAATAATAAGATCGCAGCATATAAAACAATGGCAACATTTTCATACAAACTTCAATCATTTGCAGCATTAACAAACAAATAGGAGTTTGAAATAAAATAGAAAGCAATTTCAACTTATCAATAATCCTCACATGATCAATCTGTCTCGTAGCAGGCGTGACCTTCCCTCTGATCGCCAAAATCAAATCTTGATAATAGCTCTCCGGCACAGTTGACCTCTTCTTTGCAGCACCAGAAACTGAGAGCCACACCTTAGGCCTCAGCGTGGGAGGGATTCCCTTCCTGATGAGCTTTTTTAAGGCAATAGTGTTTGCCAGCACTGAAAGCTTCAGCGAGGCAACGCTAAGTCCATCACCATTGGAGGAAATCTGTGGCTGCAAATACCAATTTGCTCCCTTGCTAGCCTCAAGAGCCCACCAAACCTTTCCTTGCTGCCTCGCCCTCTCTCCCACCTCATTCAACACATTAACATCGTCGACATTCCCCTCTACTGTGAAATCATAAAGATCTTGGAATTTGACGGTGAAGCTGGCTGCCTTCCTCAGATTACTGCAATCGTATGAGGATTTCGCGGTGCTTGCGGATGTGTTAGCTGTGTTTTTCCATTGAGAAAAAAGCGACGGAAATCCATGGTAGATCTCCCTTTGAGCTTGCCCAAACATTCTTACTTGCAAATAGGAGATCAATCACCATGAGCGAAAGGGGGAGAGCTCACATCTTCGAAGCATCAAGCTATCAGATGACAGAACTTCTGCCCAAGGTCACATGCCTTTTCTTCCTAACTAAAGAAAGGAGAAAGACCATTTTTGAAGAAATACAGCAAAGATTTGAAAGAAGTGTAAGCACGGAAAGGATGCGGATTATGAATATGGAAGAGATTGAGGATCGGCAGAAGCAATTCACTAATCTTTCCCCCTTTTTCTCCAGCGCTGAAAGATTAGGGCAAGAGTTCACAGGAGATAAGAAAAAAATTTAGAGCGAGAATCTCGCCCTGAAAAACAACGACCAAATGTTTTCTAATCCAATAACCACAGATCGGGATATAGAGAAAAGTTTAAGAATAGAAAGATTATTGAATGCGTAAATTACATTAAGATCTTTGATTTTAGGAAATAATATTATATAAATTTATAATTTTAATTTTTAAATATTTAATTTCTTTTATATTAAATATTATATATCCATTTAAATTGTCTATATATATATTAATAAAATAATAAAAAATTTAAATATTTTTTAAATATAGAATTACTATTATGTTCTGAGAGAGAGAATGAAGTGACAGTAGGCCTGTCAACGGATTGGATCCGGATCGGGTTGATCTCTACCATATATCCGGATCGGATTAAAAATCGGATCGGATTAAAAATCGGATCGGATTGAGGTCAACCCAGATCCGTTCCATGACCCGCCACAGTTCGGATTTTCGGATTGGATTTCGGGTCGACCTGAAATTTTTTTTACATAATTTAACACTATTTTTTCAATGACTATAACTATTAATTGTATATATATTCTTATATATTTAAATAAAATTTTGATCACTAAAATTTACAATATAAATCGATTATAGTAGAAAATATAGGGATAATATATAAACATCTAAAGATCATATCACTTGACATCAACATTATATTACAATATTATAAAACATAGAACCAACAGTGTGAATGAAAATATTTCACAAAAAATAAAGTGCAATTCTGTTAAAGCTAGCACTAAACATTTCATCTCAACGGTAAAAAATATTTGTAGCTATTAATCCCACTTCACAATGCAAGCACTACCTGGTTACTGTCTTAAAATAACTTGTAATAGTCTTTTTAATAATTATAGGCTTTAGCCACATTTCAAAACCTTCATAAAATAAAACAACAATTAATATATGTAATTAAATAATAAGAATATAAATACATAAAATAATTTCATACTTATAAATTTTGAGTCGGATTTTTTCGGGTCGGATCAGCATCGACTCAGATTCGACCCGACAATACTTAAACAGAGCGGGTCGGCTTTTCGGAATAATTGTGCGGGTCAAAAATTTATTCTGTTTCATAAGATAATCGGTTCGGATCACGGATCGGATCAGATCAAGACCCGACCCATTTACAGGCCTAAGTGAGAGTAACTGAAAAAGCGTTAGATGACTGATGGTGTGAGAAAGAAAGAGAGAGCCAGGGGATAGCCCGCCCCTCCGCCTTCTCCCTTTCGAGAGAGAGAGGGGGGACGATAGATGACCCACCTTCTTCCAAGTACTCCCTTTCGAGGAGGAAGAGAAGCGAGAAGAAGGCAAAAAAAAGGTATTTTATTTAATTTTAATGATAAAAATTATAAAAGAATCTAATTGCTATATTATATATGACTTACATGCTCAAATATTAAAAAATTAAAATTATGAATCTATATAATATTATATTTTAATATTAAAAACTTAAATGTAATTTACTCTTATCAAATTAATTCTTTTTTTTTTGGCTATTTTTACAGGAATAAAAGAAGGCGAGAGATGAAAAGAATTGAAAATTTGTAAATTAATTTGTAGAAATAAATTTTTTGGATTGAAAATATATACAGATAGATACTGTCACTATAGCAAAAAAAAAGGTCAATTTTGCATTTGATATAACCCTAAATTTTTTTATACTCTACCTCTTTTTTTTCTAGTTGATTGGAAATTTATATTAAAAATAAAATTAATCTTTTATGTTGATGGTTTATAGTATAATAGAAAGATTTATCTACTTATAATTTCAATCTTGATGGCCAATTTGATTAAATTAAAAATGTAAAAAACATAATTACAAATATACTTAAATTAGAGAGAATGAGAGACATATGTGCTATTTGACTAAAATTGTATATATTAATTTTTTTTAATTAGGGACGAATCTACTGCGACTATGGGTTGTATCTCAGTGGATCGTGACAGCAAGGCTACTCTGCCACTTACAATGCCCCGTCGCGAATTTAAGTCGTCAGCAAAGAATTCAGCTCGCCGTCGGTTCGAAACTTCACTTCGAGGTGTCCGCCGCGACCTTTATGCCCCGCGGAAGGAAGCGACCTCCGTCAGCCGCCCATGGGGGATCGGAGTCCCCTACTTCAGGACGCCATCGAGCACTGGCGCCGCATTTTCAGCATGGATTCTGACTTAGAGGCGTTCAGTCATAATCCCGTACACGGTAGCTTCGCGCCACTAGCTTTTCAACCAAGCGCGATGACCAATTGTGTGAATCAACGGTTCCTCCGTACTAGGTTGAATTAAGGTCGCGGAAAATTGTATATATTAATTAATTTAATTGACATTTTATATTTTTTCATAATATATTATTTGCCAACAAATTATGTCCTAAACTATTAGCTAATTTGGTAAAATATTTTTTTTTCTTGATTCAAAATTAATTTTTTTTTAAAGTGTAGCTGACAATGAATCTCACTTCACATGTCCCCTGTTCACATGTTTTGATGCTTATAAAGCATAAGAGCAATGTTGACATATGAATTCATTGATGAAAAAATAAGATGATTGCTTTAAAATACACTGAAATTGTGCTCTTTTGATCACATGAACATATATGACTGGACGGATCTTAAATTATTGAATGACATCAACACCTTGACTGACTTCCTATAGGCAGTCCCTCAAATAGACTTAGGGGGCATTTGGTTCGTTATTATCTTAGTGTTATATTATGTAATCTAGATGTCATGACATCTAGATGTCATCTTTTGACTAGTAATTTTATAATCTTATAGAAGACTATTTATAGATGTCATTAAATCAAAAAATTACTTTTTTTAGATAACATAACATAATGTCAAGATAACATTGAACCAAACGTCCCTTTACAGAAAAACTATGATGAGAACATTCACACACAAGCAAATTCTCTTGTAGTCCCAATGAGTTTAACTAGTTAAAAATAAAATTCTTCAAGTCATAATAAAATTTTGTCTGCCAACACAGGATTTCATATGTTATTGTTGTTCAATTTGTTTGAAAATAAGATAATTTCAACTCATACTGCACAAATGTATATTATGAGTGTATATTTTAATGCATATTTAAGATACTTTAGGTTTGCATGTATTCTTATATATACTAGTGCAATATATATATTTTACGGCACATTTATAAAAACGGTTAACAAGAGAAACCACTGCAAAAACTTTCCGACAAAATATTATACGGCGGTTGACAACCGCCGTTTAAAGTTTTCTTTTACAACGGTTCAAACTGTCGTCAAATCCCTGTTAGCTATTACGGTATTTAAATACGCGGCGGTTGTGTTAATATTTGAAGGCGATTTTTAATCGCCGTAAAACAGCTTTCCTCTACTAGTGATATATTCAAGAAAAAAAGATAACATTGAAGACTTGATTCAATCAAACATTTGACTTAAAAAAAAAAGTTTGAACTGAGAACAAGTCAATCAAACTCCACAAAATACCTATATTTTATGTTAAAAATCTTAAAGTTATTCATAAATGTGTAAATCAACCAATGTAAAATTACAAGTATGAGGGTCATGTACTTCAAATTTTTTATGGGATCCAACCAACATAAATATTCACCATATATTTACATGCTTTTTTACATGCAACGGAGTATAAAAGATGCACGTATTATTAATTACATAGGTTTTCGAGTGAATCTAAGTCATCTACATGACCTAAGTCAAATGATACAAATCTGAGTGCCACCAAATAAGACTCACAGAATTGATGCGGTATAAGAGAAGGAACAGCTGACGAGGTTGGAGGCGAGTCGCATGACCAGTGAGGTACAAGGGAAGGCAAAGCCCGCGGGGATGGAGACAAGCAACCCAAATGGTGAAAAGATTACATTCGCCAACATATCGAGTGAGTAATGGAGGGCTTCTAGAGTGTTTTTTGAAAAATTACTGGTAGTTGTCTAGTATCATTATTGAGTCGTGTAATTGATTCTTAGTTGAAAGAGAAGAGAAATGTGTTTTTTTATAGTTAATTATACAAGACGTCAAGGGAAAATAATAGAAGTAATCTTTTTTATACAGTTTAGTTAGTGAAATCCAATTGTACGATTTAGCTCGTTAACATAGGAGAATCTTTTTTGATCGTACGACTGTATTTTTTCTGATTGTTTTTATTTGACTTTTTTTATTCTTATTCTTTGAAGATCTAATCTTTTTGTTTTTTTTCTTACAAAGTATCCCGGCACGCCGTATGTTTTAAATTTGGACATTTAGTTTGGATTCAAGAAGAAATTAATTTGGATTTA
The DNA here is from genome assembly GCA_002786265.1 of Apostasia shenzhenica. Taxonomy (NCBI): domain Eukaryota; kingdom Viridiplantae; phylum Streptophyta; class Magnoliopsida; order Asparagales; family Orchidaceae; genus Apostasia; species Apostasia shenzhenica. The sequence goes on along the minus strand of KZ451939.1, from coordinate 1,919,307 downwards.
GAATTAGATAAATTTGAAGTATCATCCAATTAGATTTTTGAGATTTCGGCATCATTTGATAAATAAAAATTTTATTCATGACTATAAATTTTATATAATTAAAAAATATATATTAAAATTATTTTTGGGATAATTACTTACATCCCACACCATTTCACTTTATTTATGCATTACCCATCCATTTTCAGTTAATTACGCTATGCACACTCAAAACATTATAAAATCTTACATACACACACTTAAGTTAAAATTTAGTCAAAATCTATTTGAAAAAAAAAAAATTCGTTAGTAAATTATTAAAATTATATTTTTACCCTTAATAGTACTTTTTTTTTCTTCCTCGATGTCACACTAAAGCGCTGACTGTTCTAAAATCAATTCACGTCGCGGATGTTTCCTTCCCTTACCACAACCTAAACATCAAAGTTTTAAGATTTTCACTCAAAATATATTTAAATATCCTCAAAATAATATGATAAATGGTTCAGATTTTTTGTAACCTAACTATAGTTAGGTTATTAGAAAATTATAATTGTTCATTATAATAAAAACACGTAAAAGCGTGTGTATGTAAGATTTTATAATATTTTGAGTGTGCATAGCGTAATTAACTAAAAATTGATAGGTAACGCATAAATAAAGCGAAATAGTGTGACATATAGGTAATTATCTCAATTATTTTATATTTCATGCTACACTAGTTCGAACATTAAATAATTACTTTATTTTATATTTAATATAATTCTTAATAAATAAATTAATTTTATTTCATATTTAATATAATTAATTTAATTTATTATATATATATATATTATAAAAAAAATCACAAAAAAAAAATTAAAATATTTTTTTAAGTCCAAAGAAACTAATAAGTCTTTTGAGTTTTTAAGTTCAAGCATAAATAATTGCCACTCAAATTACCGGCTACGCGCTTTGGTTAGTTGAACGGTTGAACCTTCTCAAGGATCCTTCCTTTTCTGAAAAAACTTTTAAGGGTAGAAACGTAATTAGACAAAAAGATAGGGGTTAATTCGAAGTTCGTGACGTTGACCTCCTGGCCCTTTCCCCACGAAGCGAAGCGCTGAGTTTTCGGGTAGGACGGCACGTGCCTATCGTTATTTATTATTATAATTAAAATTATTCACAATTATTATTTTTAAAATTTCATAATATAAATTTGAAATATTAATATTTATATTTTTATAAAATTTTAAAATAGAAAAAATAATAAATTAGAAAATTAAAATTTAAATTTTTTATTGATTTTTTTTCAAAAATAAAAATAGAATGCTATAATAATTTTTTAAAGTATGTAAATTATTTAAATTAATTAAAAAATAATTAAAATTTTTTATTAAAATTAATCAAAAAGATAAAGTTTTGAAAGAAATATCAAAATTAAAAATTTTTTAACCTCATTAAAATTGAGACTTTTTAAATTTCGAATTAATTTATCATTTTTTCAGAATCTAAGCTTTTCAAAATATAAGACATATTTGCAGCGCCATTCTAATCTCAGGAGCCTCTATGCAATTTACCTTAATTTTTATTATGCATTAAGTAGTAATTAACAATTAAATATGTACACTTATGGTATCAAAACAAATACCGCGATGAGTAAAAATTATACATGTTAAATTTAAATAATATATATAATTAAATTATCATGAAAATTAATATACATGTTTATTAATATTTTGTAATTTTAGAAAATTTATGACATTATCTTGAATTTAAGAGATGCAAAGCACACCTTCAACTTGATTGAAGGACGCCAAATAATCATGTTGAAGATGTGCGTCGCTTCTCTGAAATTTTCTCTTAAAAATTTAATATCCGCCAAATGTCGCTCAAATATAATTGATTTTCTTCTGAAAGAAAATTCAATTTATTCTTGTAGTTATGTATTGTGCTCAATTGTTTTACATTTGTTACGATTATAGAAGGAGATCTAATAATGATATATTATTTATTTATATATGGGGTAATACTAAATAGAAGCTGATGATTATCAAAAACATTAATTAATTATAATTAAAATGATCATTTTATGTTGCATTTATTCTGATACTTGCATAGCTTCTTAATAAATTTTTGGAGAGAGGGAAATGATATTTTAGTAATTATATAAATAAAAAAATTTAAGTATTAACTTTTTTTTCTGGAAAATTGATGGAAACTGTTAAAAATGGTTAGCTTGAAATCTTTAATTCAAACTCAAGAAATAATTTTAAAAAACTAACAAAATTAAAAAAAAATCTGATGATAGTTTTTAAAAATCTTGAAATTACATCACATTTTAACCTTATAATCAACATTAATTATATATATATATATATATATGATGAAATCTCCTCAAAGAAATTAATTGCTAGATAAATAAAAAGAAAATAAAGATAATAATTTTAAAATTCAGTAGAAACTATCAAAATTTAATAGTTTTATATTAGTTTTAGTCAAAATTAATCTAAAAAAGCTACTTCAGCCGAAACTAGTAGTTTTAGCAATTTCGGCCTATTTTCAATTGGGATTACTAAAAATATCATGGCAACCTTAGCTTCTGTTTGTTTGACAGTTTAAAATTAACTTAATTTAATTTTAAATAAATATAACACATTACTTATCATACATAAAATTTAATATTAAAAATTAACTTTATTTCACATTCTATGCATATTACTAAAATAATAACTAACTTATATCACATCCCTCACATATTTCAATATAATAACTAACTTTATATCAGATTCTTCACATATCTCACTATAATAACTAACTTTATTTCAAATCATTCATAACTTTTAATAAAAAAAATATCTCTATCTACGTTTAATTTTAACTTTATTAAATTTAAACCTTACAAATAATAGGCCATATATAAAAATACCAAATTGTAGGGACCACTTTAGCCCGTTTAAAATTAATTGAGCTAATTTTAATCAAATAGATTATGTTACACGTAAAATTTAATATTAAAAATTAATTATATTTTACATCATATATATAATTTTAAATATATAATTATCTTTATTTCACATGCTACGAATATATCAAACTAATAGCTAATTTATATTATATTCATTACTTTTAATAATAAAAATATTTTAATCTAAATTAATTTTAACCTTATTAAATTAACCTTTACAAATAAATAGATCATTTAAGTTTGGAGTTCTTAATCACATTTATAGGAATACAAAACTTATATATATTTCTATTATTATTTCATACTCCGGTACAATTTAGTCTTAAGGGTAACCACATAGATCATGTCGTTTTGCTTACGTGTATTATACATACATCATCCCATGACTCAATTGTAAATGTATTGTCCGTTTTGATTTCTGAGAATTGCTTAACTTTAGCAATTTCCAAAAGGTCACTTAGCTCAGTAATACTCTAACTCAAGCACGTTTAACTATAAATTTTTTTATTATTAATCTTGTGAGTTTACTCCAAAAGCACATCTATTATTTAGTATCATATTTTTATATATATTATAAAATTTATCTGCAACTTGTTCACGTGAGATTATATTACCATACTTATTGGTGTGATATTTGTCTAGAAGCACTCTCTTGATACTCTTTCCCACTATTGGGAGACTCCGCGTCCTCACTGAGGTTTTTTCACCATGATTCAGTGGCACGTGAACTCGGGCCATATCCCTAGTATACCCTACCCATTATGGCTCAGAGATCAAGGTTTGCTGTAATATTATAGATGTATTTTCTACTTTAGCTCATGAGAATTGCATTATCTGAGTACTTCTACTACTCCAATTCATACATACTTAAATTATAATGTGATCTTATAAAATTATTCTTATTTTGATGTCATCTTATATAGAGATGAAAACATAAATTATGGCTTATAATAAATAGTAGAAGAAATTAGATTAGATTAATATTAGACATAGTAGAATTTTAATTGTAACAACTTAATTATTAGTAAATTGAGCATAATAATAGTAAAGCTCGAGTTATCAGCAGTGATGTTACAAAAAAAAAAAAATATATATATATATTTTTTATTTAAAAAAAATGTCATTATTCTATATGATTATCTGTGTCATATAAAAAATGTTATATAAAATATATATATATATATATATATATAAAATAAGTATAATAATATAGATTATATTATTATACTTATTTTATATATATATATATATATAAAATAAGTATAATAATATAATCTATATGATTATCTGTGTCATATAAAAAATGTCATTATTCCTGTGAATCAATCATGTAGGAACTATCAACCTTTGTTTTGCCTCCTGAAAATAAAAATACTATCAGCATATACTTTATGGGCCTAAATTCTGGCCCAATTACCTTATTCTGGCCCAATCACCTTTATTTTAAGGCCTAGCTAGCAGGATGATATGATGCATTTAGGGATAAAAGTACGTATAAGATTTAATAATATTCATCTTAAATAAATGTAAAAATTTGATAAAATTCACCTCAAATTAAGAGGCATAACACAATATTAAGATAATATTAAATCAAACGCCTCCTTAAACGAGTTATCTCGTGAGCGTACAAGCTCAGAAGTAGTTTGTTCTATTTTTTAGCAAATAGTAATATATAAAATAACAGTGAAATTTATATTCTTTGATAGAAAAATATTTTAAAACTCAATTCCGTGAATAATCTAAAAAATATAAGTACTAATTTACAGACATATTTTAAAGATTTTTTTATAGATGTGTTTAATAAATGATAATAAACTTTTAAACAATGACAAAACATTCTTTCAAAAATTTTGAAAAAAAAATCTAAATATGTTGTGTTTAAAAAATTTAAAGGATTAAATTATAAAATAAAAATATGAAGTTTATTATGTTATTGAAAAATTGAGAAGTATATACACAAATACTGTAAAAAATATGCTACTCTTATGTACCGATGTAATTAGTATTAATTATTAAAACATTAAAAAAAAATTAATATCTACTAAATCTTTAGAAAACATTATATAAAAAAATAGAGTTTAGATTATTGAAAATAATAAAATTTACGATTTAAGATTTAGTTATTAATATTAAAGTAATTTAAGGTAACGGGCTTAATATGTTTTATTATAAGTTTTGATTTGAGAACTCAGATTGTAAAGCATAGTATGATTTTATTCAAAAATAGTATAAAATTTATAATTTTATAAAAATATAATATAATATATATAATATTTTAACTTTTATAATAAAGTATATAACTTTTCATAATTAAATTGTAAATGCCCCTGTTATATATATAAATCTCATTTGGTTGAATTTTTTTTTGAACAATAAAAAAAGTTTTTATTTTTTAAATTTAATGATAAAAAAATTTATTTTAATATTAAAAATTATATAATATATGAAATATTTTTAATTTTAATATTCATATTTATTTATTTTTATAATTTTTGTGCCTCAAAAGAAACGATAGTAAAAGGGTTTGTTTCAGGCCTTTTTCGATTAGCAGCAGACAATGGGGAAATTTTAAAAACTTTTGCTCTTTTTGGAAGCAGAAGCCAAAATGTCAAACCATACGTGATATTAAGAGGCATTTTATTTAATATTATTTTTATATTATATTATGTTATATAAAAAATAATTATTTAATTTAATAATATGTACAATTTTTTTAAAAAAAATTACAAAATTATCACTCAAAAAATAATTTATAAATTAAATAATATAATATTAAAATAATAATAAACGAAATGACTACTAAAATAATTTTTTAATTATCATAAAATATAACATTTCAAATATCTCAAAAGGGACTAGTAAAAAAATTATTGCGGCATCATTTATTGCCAATGCTTTAATATTTTGAATTTTCCTTTCATTATCCTCAAAGTTGATTTTATTATTTATTTAACATCTATAAATGGTTATTTTGTTTTAATTACCTAATTTGAAGATAATGTTTCGTTTTTTTTTTTTTTGTGATTCTCATCGTTACTTGGCCAGCTTGAAACTAAACAGATAATTTAACTTCGATAGAACCAAAAACTTAGAATCTTCATTTTTTGTCCAAGCTAATCAAAATGTTCGTTTCTTTCAACCAAACAGGGCTGTATAGGAAGACACAACAAAAACAAGTTAAATTCAGAGAAAACTGATCGATATTAAAACAGACGAAATTAACGACTAGCAAACATCCTCCCTCCATGGCTCTCGAATAAGAATTTCACTATACCTTCTTTTTAATCAGAATCAAATGCCAAAATATAAAACAAGCACTTCTTTCAAGACAAAGCAAACCTCGGTTTTTTTCACAAGCGCATGAACAACCCACGCCGAACTTTTCTAGACAAAATAGAAACCAACACCGACCTTTTCACGAGCTCGAGTTCGAACCCCCGACTTTTTTTTTAAACCGCAGGCTCAAGATTGGAATGCTAAAATAAACTTTTCCTGGTCTCGGCAAGACTCGCATTTATACATTACTTGTTTCATATGAAAATTAATCAATAAAAGTTCAAGCTGGCTTTATGATGACAAATATCTAATGAATTGGGATCCATTGACTGGGCCCAAAAGATTAAATACAGTGAACTCTAATAGAATCATAACGAATATTTTATGAAGTTTGCAAATGAACAGCCCATTTATTCTAAAAAATTGGAGTTGAATTTAACCTTTGTGTCCCTACCAGTCTGGAGATGGGCAGAGATGAATGTGCCTTTTCGAGCTCTTGTTCGGTTAACAGCTTGGTAGCGTATGAATGCGATGGATACTCGGCGTCAGTGAGATTCTCCAGCTGTATGGTTCTAACAAAGAAATGATCTTCGAGGGAAGAGAGGATTTTGTCAATGAAGTTCGTTCTTGATGTCATATAGTCCTTCAAACGACACAGAAACTCGAGATGGTTCCTTGCCTAGAACAGCCATTAGAGAGCATCAGCACATATTCATGAAATTCAGCAAGAATTAATCACATTAGAAGGCATATGACAAGAACATGGCTCCTAGAGATGTCAATATCATGAATCACACAAAGCGCTACATGAATCATTCTTCCCCCCATGAACAAAAATCAAATCTATATTCATCTCACAGTTTTGGAAATTTATTATATGAACTCCAAACATTTTGTTAAAGCTAAACTGGATTATTAAATTGTTCAAGGAAAAATAGTTTCAGAATTAGGGGTTACGTTTTGATTTATTCTGGTATTAATTGGATGAAACAAACCCAACACATTATATATTTATGGAAGGTACTGATGGGTAGCTTTCAATGCCAAAAATAGCTTCATCAATCTAAATCTGTTTTGGAAAGAATTATAGCCAATTTAGTGAAGATGGTTCCGCAACCCCGGCAAACTCAAAACTATGTAATTGTTAGCATTAGATGAGTAGTATATAAATATATAAATATATATATATATATATAATTCTAATAACTGATTCGCTGTGGACTTAAAATCCGCAAATTTAATTCCCCATATGTTCAATATAAACATCCTTTGTAATCATCAGTTTAGAAATGAAAATTACAAGTTAAATTTTTCAGCCTCTTCTTGTTTAAGAATGAATGTGCTCGCAACCTTCCAATACCTTTCTCTTGTACTAGGGATTTATAAACTAGTTTACAAAAGTTCAATCTAAAAACAAAAAAATATAAGAAACTATTATGAAATTAAAAAATTACATATATATTTGCTAATGAACCAAAAACAACATTCTAGCCAAATTAGGCATCATATACGTAGTATGCCCGAACGAAGACAAACATCTTATAGGTCACCAGGCTTCCTCTATAGATGAAGTGATCTCGTCATCGAGGCTTCTTCCCAAGTCAGAGTTGGGCTTGATCTCTTGGTTTCTCCATATCCCATGGTTGGCGGCTTTCTTCAGGCTCAAGAAAGAGTTTTTGTGGGGTTGGTAGCCGGAATGTCAAGTTCGAGTCTAGGATACTTCAAGGAGATGGATTATGTGAATTTAACAAACTCTTCACAACCAGAAAAGAGTGCAAAGTCCTTGCTTTCAATTTGCAATCTTCAAAGACCAATAGAGGGTGAATCTTCGAATAAATCTTCCAATGTTGTTAGCCATATGCAGATATATACATGGCACTACAAGTTTTGAATGATCTTGTTGACATCAACATGAACAAATATTTTTGAGATGTGAGCCTCTCAGATCCATTAATATGATCTTCTTTTAGCACACATGGTCATGACTTAGGACGAAAGCACCTTGGAGAGAGAATCCGAGAACTTGATTCTATTTTGCCTCCAAGTAAATCTCCTCAAAATCAGTGTCATCCTCACACATCTACGAGTAGTCTTATTGTCAATTGTCATTGAGGAAAGATCTTCATTGTTTTAACCAACATTAACTAGAGGTAGGGATAGCATATGCGGCATTTTCTTGTTCACTCACTTATTGTACTTAATGAACAGGTTGTACTACTAGAAATATGTCATCATCTTCATATAGTGTGCTTGACCACGCTTGCTTTAGGTTTGCAGATATTGAAGTGGTTGATGGTTAGCATGTATGGCAGCCTGCTATCATAGTAGGTATGGACAACAATATTTAACAGCTCGATGACACTAAAAAAACCATGTTTTTTTTTTACCATTATTTACTGATCAAATAAATTTTGTTCACAAAAAACAACTTATGCTCACCAAATGTATATTATTGTCAGTGAATATGTAACTAACACAATATGTGTATCAAAATATAATTTTGCTCACCAAATTTACAATGTGATGAGTGAAAATGGTATTTTGGTTACCAAATATGTAATACAGTCAGAAAAACCCATACTGTTTATTCAGATAAAAATATTATGGTGAAAAGTTATTGTTTATGACCATGTTGTAATTTTGGTCACAAAAGAAAAAATTTACTTCTGTTTATTTACTCATCAAAATGGTCACTTGACCAAATTATTATTTTGCCTCTAATATTTATTTGTCCCTAAAAAACGCTAACCCCATATTACTGCACACTAATTGTGACTTCTAAACACCACCACCACCACCACCACCACCATCATCATCATGGAAAACAACCCTATCTCCCATCAATTATCATCAAATTCCTTGTGTAAATCAGAGATAGATGCCAAGTAATTGTATAGTGGATAAAAACTGATACTTTAGACATCAACAGACAAGCATAGCCTATCAGCAAACTCATATCCAGTACCAGTATATAACAATGTGCCCATGAAGATGTGTGCAAAAACTTGGACTATAACAAGAAAATAAGAGTCAACCGACAGATCAATCAAACTAAAAGATGTTGCTTTTATTCATTTGGATGAGGCTAATTCATGGTCAATACTCCTGTTCTACTCCAAAGCCAACCGATGGTGATCATCTCCTGCTTGACTTGAAGTCTCCTCTTGAGCCTCCTGTACATCGGCATTGCACCAGAGAGAGTAGCGTCCATCTACTAAGGGTTATCCAATAGAACTCAAGCGTCCATGGCAATGGTAACTTTCCTGCCTTCCTCTACTGCCTTCTTGAATTTTTCTGCATATAGATTCAAATTCTTCTTCCAGCACTTCACCACAGGACAGCAATCTTGAAATGGGTACAAAATTTGTCTTCATTGGCCATTGGCCAGCTTGTTTACCATTCTCAGTTGAAGTAGCCAGACACAACCACAGGATGACCATTACTCAGATGGTTATTTTGTTTTCTCTCTCTAGGATTGACATTTTCTCTCTAAGAAAGGGGGGTGGGTAAGTAACAGTGTCATGGAAGGGTCGAACGGGGAGGACCCCCCACGCTGCCATGGCAGAAAGCCAGCGGCAACCAATGATGGAGGCAAAAGGATTGGTGGCTAGATATGTAGCCAAACAAGAGGTGTGGTACAAGTCCAAATGTGAGGATGTGGGAGCTGCGGTGGAGCAAAATGGCAGAACATTTGACATGGGTGGCGGTGCACAGAGATCCCAAATGATGGCAATGAGACAAGGGGGAAGGATACCACTGAAATGCCAGCAAATGGAAAAATGAGGATGGTTTCCATCCCACTTCCAGGTTCAACCAGCAGCCTTATAGCACTGCATCTATATTGCAGAATGATGGCAGCCAAGAAGAAATGCAACAAGAAATGGATTTTGATTAGGAAACTCTTAGGGAGAAAAAAAATGTACTTCAGGGAAGTTAGAGAAAATCAACCCAAAGTCCACTGGTCCAGTGAAGAGAGCAAACAGAGGCTTATTAAGGTGATTAATGAGAAAATCAGATCATATAGTCAATTGAGGTGATTAATTCGTTTGATTGTCATAACAAAAAATTAGAGCATATTGATATGATTATAAGTCACAAAGATTGTGAGATTAAAAGTTTCAAATTAGTCGAGTAAATCTCTAGCTATAATAAATCCAGTAGTAGGATCAAGTCTACACTAAGAAAATATCGACACCTGCAGAGGTGCTAAGACTAAGTGGTTGACTGGCCTAATCTCTAGCTGGTGTATTATTTGATTCGATAGTTATTTTTAGAAGACTTTATGACACTTACTAAAAGACATATCTCTTATCACCTTAAGCTACTACCTGCACACTTACGATTAGATTGAAATAGTAAAAATTAGATGGTCATGTGTTGTATTTGCAAGCAAGTAGCTTTCTTTTATCATCGTATGTTAGATAGTTTGAGTTTGCATTTACATTTGCATTTTTTTAAAGTATCGTATTCATTATTTTTACATTATTTATTTTTAAAAAAATAGCAATTTTGAGAGGCTTATTATTACAATTAATTTAAATATTTTTTTGAATATAATTATACAATAAATAAAATGATTAGATCTGCAAATTAAATTTATTTTAGAATTTTAATTAGGAATAATTACACTTGGGTCACTGAATTTAACGCTTAATAATGCACAAGTCCACGATTTTAAAATCATAATATTGGAGTCTCTGAGTTTTAATAAATTATCAAATGGGTCCTTTTTTATTTTTTATAAAATTACCATTTTACCCCGTCCCTCTCTTTTTCCTCCTGATCCTCGCGCACGCGTGGCCGCCGCCGATTCTAGCGGCCGCCGGACCCTTCGGTAGCGGTGTGCGCGACCCACCACGCGGCTGCCAGTGGGTCGCGCGCGCCGCTGGCGGCCACGCGCGGCGATTGGGAGGAGAAAGGGAGGTGACCTCTCTCTCTCTCCTCCCGATCGCTGCGCACGTGCAAGGCCGCACGAGGATTGGGAAGAGAGAGGGAGGGACAAAATGGTAATTTTAAAAATTTTTCATAATAAAAAATAAAAAGGACCCATTTGATAATTTATTAAAACTCTGGGATTTCACCATAATTTCTAGTTTTTATATTTTCTTTATTTAGCATAATGCAATTGACATTTTATTTCCTACATTTATTTAGAATGATCTATTCCATATTATGGAATCTCTATAAAATTATAAATAGGAATCCCTTTGCATTGTAATGATTAATTGTTAACGATAAATGAAACATCGTATTTGACCCTAGGCGAGTTCAATTTTTCCACCTCCTTCCCCTTTATATCCTTTTCCCCTGCCTCTATCTCTACGACTCTACTCGAATGCATTCTGCGCGAGCACGTTGAGCTACTCTGACCACTTCACACGTCTTACGTGCGCCCCTTCGTTGTCTACCATTAAGCTACTCTCCTTAGCTTGAAATTTTGCTATCGGCAAGCCAACCTCGTTGTGCATGAAAGTGTGCAGCCTTGCTGACCCGTCGTGCACTGGATGCCGCTCGACTACTCGCCCCTGCCCGCAAACTTTTGACTCAGAATCAAGTTACAACATTAAATAGATAATGAAATTTCTTGTCGAATTAAATTAATCACTGGATGTTCAATTTGAAAAAATAATTTACTCTATTCGATTATTTGTTTGGCTCTAATTGTGCGATTAAATATTTATTTAAGTGAAAATAATTATTGAATTATATTTGTGTGGCATTTGACTTTAATTTCTGAAATCTCAATCCGGTCTATTGTATTTAACTTAACCACCCTAATTTAATTGATAAATTCTTATTTATCGCGATTAAATTTAATTTAAATTTTTAAATAGTTAATGTGCGAGATTTAAAATCTTATATTTTAAAAAATATTTTGAGCTTAATTTAAATAATTTCTTTAATTAATATTATTAATTTAAATTATAAAATATCATTTGCATTCTCGTCTCATATCACATCAAATGATTTATGGAGTGGATGGACGAGAAAGCAGTTTGGACAGGATAGGAAACAGACCAACAACAAAAGCAAAAAGGAATGGATGTGGACCAGCACATAACAAGTGACCTAAACATAAACCCAAGTGAAAATTCGAAGGCCAGTAGAAATAAAAGTCTCTATTGAGCATATACCAAGTTCCTCGGACATGATAATAATGTCAGTTTAGTGAAGTTTAAAGCAACAAATGTGCAGGCAGAGCAATTGGAAGCAAACACTAATAAGCGTCACACTAACTATAGAAAGAAGAATAAACGTCCCAAGAGGAAAGCACCAAAAGGATTTTTTGTATAGGTAATTGGTAAGAGGGGGAAACTTTGAATACATTTAGGCCTCGTTTAGTTGGGGCTCAAAAATCCCTTAAACTCCTTAAAGTTTACTTTCATAAATATTTTATATTTATTTCACATCATACATACAATTAAATATTAAAATACTTTATTTCATATCCTACACAAATTTCAACCTTAAAAATTAACTTTATTTCACATCCTACACATATTTCAATAAAAAAATCAATTTTATTTCACATCCAACACAATCCTTAATAACAAAACATCTTTATTTCACATCATAACATTAAAATAATTTTTTTCTCTCTATCTCAAAAAAATTTAAAACATCTAAAAAATATATTTCAACTAAACAAGGCCTTCAGAAAGTCAGGGAAGCAGTGCAACTCCATCAACCAGAGTGAGGAAGTCAAATATACCCTTGGCAAAAAGAGGAGAAGGGGGCAGACAGGCATAAGAAACAACCACAGGAGGATGCAGAAGAGGCAAAATGCCATGGAAGAGGAAAGGATGAAACTCAACCCATTTACGGATAGAATGCTGTTTTGTAATTGTAGGGGAGAAGTTAAAACTAGCTCCCACAATCACTAAGCAAATATCATCAGAGATTACCACCCTCCGTGTTGCTTCTGTTTGAAACGAAAGCTCAGCTAGTTGACAGAAGGTTTATCAATAAAGCCTTCAATAAGCCATGGAGCTTCTCCACCATCCCAACCCAAGGGATCTCTGCCGGTATTATCCTAGCATGGGATGAATAATGTAAAATTAACCATAGTGAAGGAGCACAAGCAATTCATACTAGCAGAAGTCAGTGACCCTGAGGCCTGAGGGGTGAAAATGGCAGCTAGCGGGAGTATATGCAGCTACAGATACTAATGGAAGAAGAGAATTATGAAGTAGTCTAGCAGCACACTTGGATTGAAATGGGGCAAGAACTGTAGGTGGGGATTTCAATTGTGTACTTATTCAAACAAAAAAAAAGGGGGCCAGCCATTTAAATCTGGATTGGATGATAATAAATTTCTTGATTTCAGTTATTAAAAAAAATTCTTGATTTCAGGCAGAGCAGAGATCTCCAAGATGTAGGCTTCTGAGGGCCACAGCCCACGGTACACTTGGTGTAACAACGAGGGAGGGGCAAAAGGATCATGGAGAGGTTGGATAGAGTTCTATTCAGTTTTGACGCAATGATGAAAATGCCTAAGACACTTTTTCACTCAACTAGCTAGAGTTCCATAAGGCAGCCACAAGTAGGGAAAGGATTAAGTCGATCAGAGCATTGACGGACACAGATGGAAATAGAACCAATGAGGAGGATGAAATAACAGAAGTCTTGATGGATTTCTTTAGCAACAAGTGGGGCGTGGAAGAACCAGTGGTTAGCCTCTTAAATTCAGTCCAGTTCAGAGCCACCATTCCTACAGCAATTGCACAGCAGCTAACCCAGCCAATTACTAGAGAAGAAATCCAATTGGTGGTGACATCTTTAGCAAACAAGAAGTCACCAGGAACACATGGAATCGCTGGCAGCTTCTACAAACACTTTGACACACAATGGGTGATGACTTAACATCAATAGTTATGTATGTCTTCTCAAAGGGAAGTATGCCTCAAAGTTGGAAAGACACTAATTACATTGATCCCCAAGGTTGGAAATCTTAAACACCCACATCAATTTAGACCTATTAGCATATGTACAACTGTATACAAGGTAGTTGCAAAAGTTTTGGTCAATAGACTTAAAGACACCTTGAACCACTGGCTACTAAGGAGTAGGCTGCCTTTGTCCCTGGATGTCTGATAACTGATAACCGCCCACTGTCCCAAGAGATCATTCATAGAGTGAAGTGTACTGAATTTGAGGATGGCTACATGATGGTAAAAGTGGACACAAAGCAAGCATATAATAGAGTGAATTGGCAGTTCATAAGTACTATGCTAACTAGAATGAGATTTCCAGATAAATGGACATGGATTGAAATGTGTGTAAGGTCCACAATATGCATTATTGATAAATGGGAGGAAATTTCCTTGGATCCAAGCCAAGAGAGGACATAGACAGCGCTTTCCCCTCTCATCCTTTTATCCCATGCTCTAAACTATTGTCAATCCTCGTGCAATGATAAATGGCTGAGGGAGCTTTAATTGTTGTTATTTAAACAAGAGGGCCTTACCATTCTTATCTATTGTTTGCTGACGACTTCCTCTTGTTCTCTAAAGCCATCCCCTCAGAAATAGAAACATTGAAGTAAGTCCTGGACACCTATTGTGCAGTCTTGGGATAGAAAATTAATCCTGAGAAGTCATATGTCATATTCAGCAATACTACATCAAGGTCAAGGAGAACTATTGTCAGGAAGCTGGGAGTATGAGAGACTCAAGAGTGCTGCTATTTGGGGTGCCCATTACCAAGCGCAGGCCAATAAAATCTGATTTCCAAACCAATTAAAAAAGTTGTCTGAGGGAGGATATCCTCCTGGGGAATCAGGTACTTATCTTTGGCACATAGGATAACACTTACAAATACTACCTTAACTCCATTCCAGTCTACACTATCTCATATTGTTATGCCAGCGAATGTATTGGACGAAATAGAAAAACTAATCAGATCCTTATTGTGGAATAGGAACAAAGAAAGGAAAGCCATGCATTACATTAGATGGGAAGAAGTTTGCAAACAAAAGCCTATCATTTCAAACTCTGGCATTGGATTCTGGCGGTGAAGCACAAAGCCAGGTACCTAGTAATTACTACCCCTTCTAGAAAGGGCTGGGAAACCAATATGGGAACAGAAAACAAAAGTTTGAGGTCAAAAGGTGAGACTCGTGGGCTTGGAGGTTGATCAACAAGAGAAATGAAATTGTACAATGCAATGTCATATGGCAGATATGTGTGGAAGAATCGGCTCCATCCTTGAAATGGCTAACTACACTATCCATAAATAGAAGGCCCACATACATCAACATACAGGTGGTACCTTCTACCTGCAAGGTGGCTAATTTGTTAAATCAGGATACCTAGGAGTGGACCAAGATACAGAATACCTTTGGAGAGTACCTACAAGGCAGAATTGAGAACTCAAGTCGCAACTACTACATGAAGTCAATGAGACAGACTAATTGGTATGGACTATAACTGATTCTAGCATCATCCCCACAGCAAAACTATATTTAAATCATTTCATCAAGGATAGGACATCACCAAAAGAGCTTGGTGTTGGAAATTAAAACTCATCCACTATAACCTTTTATGTGGGGTTATGTAATGATGCTATCCTCACTAATGCTTGGATCCATGGGAGAGGTCTAGCAACTGTAGTTATCCATGGGGTTGTAATAAGATTGAGAGCAACCACACCACATCACCCGAGTGTCCGTCTATATGGGGGGAGTAGAGGACCATTGGGTAGAGACCTTTCCCTCCTCCCAATCACAACATCCTGCAAATTACAAAGCAAAATAGGACCCAAAACTATCTTGAGGTGGCACTGCTTTACTATTGTTGGAAAGCAAGAAATATAACAAGTGCTGAAAATCCAGTCTCTACTCCTAGACTCATTACAGATAGTGTAGTAAGCCTACAACAAAGCCCTAAGCATCTGAACAATAACCACCGGAGTTCATCCATCCTAGGAGGGTCATACAACGATGAAACTAATAGATGGCTCAATGCAGCAAGAAGGCATATCGGATAGCCAAGGGAACATGCTAGAGAGTGAGGGGGAAAAGCTAGTCACCTACGCACTTTCACAATGAAAAAAGTGGCAACAATATAAAAGCAGCTTCAAAATGGATAGCAAATTATAGTAGAATATGGCCAGAAGAAGACACACAACAGATGATTCAAATGGTAGGAAAGTACTTAAGCCAAGCTGAACCAATTGGGAGGGATGGCATAATGGATTGCATCACTCAGTTACTACCGAGCTTTCAAGATTGCAAAGTCTCATACGTACCTTGAACATCTAATAAGTAACAACATAAGTGACACAACTAAATAAGCTGCCTTGAGAGAATTTGTATCAAGAAGCGGTATGCCTCTTCTACCTGAGTTTTGTAATCTTCTAGGGAGATATACTAATTGATGCACTCATCTATTTTTCTTTTTAACTGAAAGGCTTATGCCACACATTCATAGACCATCACTCAAATGGTTATATGGCTTCCACAACTTAGCTTCTGCATCGCCACCAAAACAACTGCATGTGAACCCTATTTACGACCAACCTCCTTACATCGTATGCGGTAGAGAATCATCCCAATTGAATTAGTTATATCCTAGGTCAATAAGTACCAAGTTTTAGTCTAAGGAATAGAAAACAAGTCCAAGAGCCAACTCTCACTTATGTAATGAAGCCATATAATCACTCCCTTCATAGTGGATTTTACAAGTCCAAGAGCCAACTCTCACTTATGTAATGAAGCCATATAATCACTCCCTTCATAGTGGATTTTCTTTATAGCCATCGTCCTTAGGAGTCATGGTTTTTCTCCCAGTTCTTGAGTTTCTACAAACAACTCTGTGTGTTCCTTTTTGTTTAACTCGCTTCTCCCTCCAAGTGACATCATTCCCAATTCACGTAAAGGCTTCTATTGCGATAGCATTTCACTATGCATTTCTGAAGTTCTGCCAGCATAAATCTGTAAGAAACTGATGAAAAAAGAAATATAAAAAGCGGTCTTAATCATCCACTTCACAAACTTAGTTTGGAAATATTAGCTAATAATCAAGCCCCAAGGATTTAAAGAAAGAAGAGTTTAGAAGATTAAGGTCCACTTTAATAGCAGCCTTGTAGATCTTTAACCTTAGTTAAGCCCTAATTTTGGGACTTAGTCAAACCACAATGAATTTTGAAGCTTTGTTAAGTTTTGAAAATGAAGTAAAAATTATTCAAAAGGAAAAGCCTGTTCAAGACCAATTGGAATGAGCCTTAATTCAGCCCTAAATTTGGGATTAATTAAGATCCTCACCTTAGCCTTATGGAGACAAATACCAAACCGCCCATTTAAATGTTCAATAAAACCAAAGTTAAAGGACCATACCAATCGATATTCAGGTGCACGTTTGGGTATCTTCAGGTACTCCATATTCTTGCCATCATAATCCCATAAAAAGGATGTGTGATGAATCCAACGATTTTTGGTTATGGACTGAGCATTTCCACCAAATTTTCGGTTTTCAAATGCATAATCTGAAAAACAAAAATTCTATTTTGTGAAGTTGTTCAGGATAATAGCTTGAATGCCATATAGGTATAGCAATATTACTATGAAACTCAAAAATGTGATGATGATATTTTGGCATGAAGATCAAGAAATAGCAATAACAAAAACTTGACGTATAAAAGGATATAACAAATTCATAAGAAAATAACTTAAAAGAAGGATTGGCACTTGTAGTTTAAAAAATCCTTCCTCCAATGCGTAAGGATTGGAGGAGCAATAAAGATCCAAGACAATAACTAAATGATCTAGGCATGTAAATTATTTTAAAAAGATTAAATAAAATATAAAACCACAAAATAATGTTGTAACTAATTGATTCTACATGAGTCCTGCAAATAAATAATTTCAGTTGCAGCAAGTCTTAGCACATCAAAATAAAATAAACTGTCAAGCATAATGCATTACAAGCTATTTTTAGAATTAATATGCAATAGCTAGCAAAAACAAAATTTAGCTTTTGATGTTACCTTTCAAGAACCTTCCTTTATTGCATTGACTCAACAATACAAAATATACCAAATAAGAACACACGGACAGTGACACTGTACACTTTTCACTTTCTAATTCTTGATACTAACCTAGGCAGTTGTTGGAAAAACTCCAAGGATAGAAACCTCATCAAAGATCACATTTGTCAAAGAACTCCACAAGATTTTGACAACACTTTCACTTTACCAAATTTCTGGGGACTCTTTCAATTAGAACCTTGCACAACTCGAAGAAGAAATTAGAATAAACTGCTTTTTGCAAAATTTTAATATGAGAACAATCCCTCATAGTGTCAAAAATCTAAGCAACTAGCTAAGTACAAAAATGATTTGGTTTCCTCACCTATACCTCATAGAGCTCTAATTGGCTGGAAGAGGACCAACTTTGTTATTCTTCTTCTTCTTCTAAATGAAACCTTCAGAAGAGACTACCTCCTTTTGGATAGCTAGTTGTCTTCCGTTGCGCTTCACTTCTAGACATCACCACCAAACTGCACATCGTCGTGGATCACCTGTAGTTCTCTAGCAATGACTCTTTCACAGCAGTCTTGCTCCTTTCAATAGCACTCTCACTCTCACTCTCCCACATAAAGGTAGCAATTGATAGCAACAACTACATCAACAACAGCAGATCACATAAGAGCCCCAAGCTTTTATACTAGGAAGAGAGAATAGCTAACTCTTAATGAACTACCAAGAGTACCTTCACGTAGTTTTCCCACTTGACCTGTTCCTAAAATGGTTTGGCAGAAGGTGTTGACATGGCCACTCCTCTATAACTAACTTTGATTCTTTAAATCATCTAGAAGCACATCACTTTCTAAAGCGGAGACTCCTTGACATTCCTTTGTCTCGAGGGTAAGCTCACACGAGGTTTGACAAATCTCGTCTAGACCATCAAAGTTTCACTTCATCTCCTGCTCACGCAAACATCCAAACTGCAATTGAAGTTTACAAAACTTCATATGATGTCAAAAAACATCATTCTTTGATAATCCTTCACATCTGAATCTTCGACATTCTTTTCCTTTAGCTCCTCGTTTTACTTCCTCCATCTCTCTCCCTCATATGGAGGTATGCCCATAACAATCTCCCTCTCCTAAATTATGAAAGAGGCCTAAGCGCAATTACTTCCTACAAATTTCTAACTTGGACTTGATTGTTGATGCATATATGAAGCATTCTAGTTCATGTGCACATTCTCTAACAGTAGAATGTTCATCTCTAGCACCTTCTCGATCCAGTCATAAGACACCTCAATGTCCTTTGACTTGGAGTGAAAGTTGAGATTCTTGGATAGGTGGATGTCCCTCTAACTATCATAGAATAAGGAATATTAGCCTTTTTTGTGACCAAACAAATTTTTTGTAATCAAATTTAATGAAATCTATTAAAAAGGACCAACGTAGAAAATATTTTAGGTAGGAAGGGATCAGATGGCATGTTTTTCATCTTTGTAGATCTGCATTGAATTGAGGATTTATGTAAGAGCCCAAATGAAATTACCCCTTAAATTTATTACAAATGAGCCAAATGTGTTTTATATGAATTATGTGAGGTTCCCTCACCACAATCGAATTATCTTTTCATTCACACATAAATCCTATCCTTATTTTACATCTAATTTTTTCTTGACTACCAACAAGTAGAGAAACTTATTTTCTAATTACTACTAGTTTAAATCTTATGAATAATTTAGAATGAAACCTAGATGTAATTTGGGGGGTGTTTGATTCAACTTTATCTAAATGCTCGCATTACTTAGATGCCTATGTCATCCCTAAATTATTGTTATGTCATTATATTAAAAGTTAATAATAGAAAAATCAATTCAACTCCACTTTTCTCCATTGTAGCTAGAGTGACATTTAGATGTCACCCAATTTTAAATAACATAAATTTCATTTTAAACTGACAATTTTATAATTTTTTATAATATATATTATCTAAACATATCATTAAACCAAACAATCAATGTTACCAAATAACAAGATTTTGACAACTTTTTAACTTCATCAAACTCCGGGGGACTCCTCCAATTAGGACCGTACGCAGCTCAAAGAAGAAATTACAATGAACTATTTGTAGAATTTTAGCACAAGAACAGGCTCTAAAGGTTTGCCACAAGCCAAGCAACAACAAAGTACAAAAATGATTTGCTTTTCGAATATAAACCTTGTAGAGCTCTAGGTGGCCAGCAGAAGATTGACTTCACTGCTATTCTTCTTCGTATATACAACGATTTTAGAAGAGACAAACTCCTTCTAAATGATCGGCTATCTTCAGTTGTGCCTGTTGAACTTCATTGTCAACGTGGACCTCCCGGAGTGTTATCTCTTTCACAATAGTCTTACACTTTCAACAGTACTCTCACTCTCACAAAGGTAGAAATAAACAATAACGACATCAACAGCAGCAGCTTGTTTAAGAGCTCCAAGTGACTTTTACAATAGGAAGAGGGAGTAACCAACACTTCGTGAACTATCAAAAATGCCCTCACATAGCTTTCTTGCTTGGCCGAATCCTCAAACTAATTAGCAAAAGAGCTGACATGGACTCTCTTCTATAACAATCTTTGCTTCTATGTATTTAATAGAAGAATGTCGCTATCTGAAGTAAAGAGTCCTTGAAGTTTCTTCATCTCGAGGATCAGCTCACACAATATTAAAAAACCTTGTCTTGACTGTCAAAGTTCACTTCATTTATGGGTGTGTTTGTTTGTAAGGTTAAATTTAAGAAGGTTAAAATTAAATTTGGAAAGAGATATTTTTTTATTGAAAGTTGATAATGATGTGAAATAAAGTTAATTATTATGTTGGGATATGTAAGAGATGTGATATAAAGTTAGTTATTATATTGGAATATGTGAGGGATGTGATATAAGTTAGTTATTATTTTAGTAATATGTGTAGGATGTGAAATAAATTTAATTTTTAATATTAAATTTTATGTGTGATGTGATATGTCTGGTTAAAATTAAACCAGGTTAATTTTAAACTCCTAGACAAACGGGGCTATAGGGGTTTCTTTTCCACGCAAGGATCCAAACTTTGGATCTTCCATCTTTGGAGTTAAAAACCATCTTTTTTATTCAAGCATGTATACTTAAATCTTTGAAAAGCCTTTATATATGAATCTTCTACAAGCTTTTCAGTCGACTCCGAAGAGAACTTCCATCCCTCTCTTATTTGGAGGGATCCCACAACTATAGTTCATTAATTCAC
>KZ451939.1:1835592-1883371 GCA_002786265.1 Apostasia shenzhenica | reverse complement strand
AATAAAAATTATCACTATTCAATTCAAATATATTGATATATCATAAATCGGTCTCTAAAAGTGCATATTTGCTTAAAATAGATCGATATAATGTAAAAACAATTTGTAATTGTTAGTATTACATTAAAATGCAAGTAGATGTCCCTCGTAGATCGCCAAATCTCTGTTTTCGACTTAAATACATCGATATAGCTAACATTAATTGTGTAATCAGAGTATTATTTTAAATGCCTTCATATAGATAAGAGCAAAGTCAAATTACTTGTATTCTCTTCAAATACAATAAAGAGTGACTGAAAACACATATAACTGCTAGTATCCAGTTAAAAATAACATATTATGTAGTGAATCGTGTTCTAAATTCTTGTATTACACTTGATTTCAACGTAATACAGGGAATCGCTGTAAAAACGTTTCTATTGAATTCAAATATATTGACATATCATAAATTATTTTCTAAAAGTGACTGTTCGCTCAAAAAAGATCGATATACTATTAGAAAGATGTGTAATATTAAAACTCAATCCGATGTCCGTAATAGTTCACTAAATACTTTTTTTCTGCTAAAATACATTGATATTACAAATGTTAGTTGCTTAAACAGAGTATTGTGTTAAACTGCCTTGATATAGACAAGATCAAAGTCAAATTACTTGTGTTCTCTTCAGATACAATAAAAACTAATGAATACTCGCATAATTGCTCATATTCAGTTAAAATAACTAATTATGTAATTCATCGTACTCTGAATGCTTGTAGTCTACTTGAATTTGATGTTAATGCAATGAATAGATGTAAAAATATCTCTACTTAATTCAAGTACTTTGATATATCATAAATATATCTCTAAAAGTGCCTATTCACTTAAACTTAATTGACATACCGTCAAAAAGATGTGTAATTACTTGTATTACATTAAAACTCAATCAGATATCCCAAATAGATCGTCAAATATCATTTTTTAGCCGAAATACATTGACATAATAAATATTACTTGTTTAATCAGAGTATTATATTAAAATGCCTTTATATAGACAAAATCAAAGTCAAATTACTTGTGTTCTCTTTAAATACAATAAAAAGTGAATGAATACTTATATAATTGCTACTATTTTGTTAAAATAGCTTATTATGCAATGTATTGTACTCTGAATGCTTGAATTCTGCTTGAATTCAACATTAATCCAATGAATAGCAGTAAAAATGTAACTATTCAATTAAAATACATTTATATGTCATAAATTAGTCTTTTAAAGTGCCTATTAGCTTAAAATTGTTTGATATACTATCAAAAAGATGTGTAATTATCGGTATTATATTAAAACTCAATCAGATATCCCAAATCGATCACCAAATATCTATTTTTGGTTAAAATACATCGATAAGACAAATATTAGTGACAAGATCAAAGTCCAATTGCTTGTATTCTCTTCAAATATAGTAGAAACTAATTGAATACAAGCATAATTGCTAGTATTTAGTTAAACTAACTTATTATGTAATGAATCGTACTTTAAATGCTTGTATTCTACTTTAATTTAACGTTAATACAATGAATATCGGTAACAATAGCACTATTCAATTCATATATGTTGATATATCATAAATCGGTCTCTAAAGTGCATAGTTGCTTAAAATAGATCGATAAACTATTAAAACGATATGTAATTGCGGGTATTACATTAAAATGCAAGTAGATGTCCCTAGTAGATCTCCAAATATCTGTTTTCGGCTTAAATACATCGATATAGCAAACATTTATTGTGTAATCAGAGTATTATCTTAAAATGCCTTCATTGAGCGATTGTATTCTCTTCAAATACTACAAAAAGTGATTGAATACTCATATAATTTCTAGTATTCAGTTAAAATAACTTATTATGAAGTGAATCATTTTCTAAATACTTCTATTCCGCTTGAATTCAACGAAATGAAAGGAATCGCTGTAAAAATGTTACTATTGAATTCAAATATACTGACATATCATAAATTAGTCTCTAAAGTGATTGTTGGCTTAAAATAAATCGATATACTGTTAGAAAGATGTGTAATTACCGGTATCATATTGAAACTCAATTAGATGTCCGTAATAGTTCACCAAATACTTGTTTTTGGCTAAAAATCATCCATATAATAAATATTAGTTGCTTAAACAGAGTACGCCGTTAAACTGCCTTGATATAGATAAGGACAAAATCAAATTACTTGTATTTTCTTCAAATACAATAGAAACTAATTGAATACTCGCATAATTGCTCGTATTTAGTTAAACTAACTAATTATGTAATGAATCGTACTCTGAACGCTTGTATTCCGCTTGAATTCAACGTTAATCTAATGAATAGCTGTAAAAATATAACTATTCAATTAAAATACATTTATATGTCACAAATTAGTCTCTGAAAGTACCTATTAGCATAAAATAGTTTGATATACTATAAAAAGATGTGTAATTGTCGGTATTACATTAAAACTCAACCAGATATCCCTAATAGATCACCAAATATCTGTTTCCGGCTAAAATACATCGATATGATAAATATTAGTAGCTTAATCATAGTATTATTTTAAAATGCCTTCATATAGATAAGATCAAAGTCAAATTACTTGTATTCTCTTCAAATATAGTAGAAACTAATTGAATACATGCATAATTGCTACTATTCAGTTAAACCAACTTATTATGCAGTGAATCGTACTCTAAATGCATGTATTCCACTTGCATTCAATATTAATAGAATGAATATCAATAAAAATATCACTATTCAATTCAAATATATTGATATATCATAAATCGGTCTCTAAATGTGCATATTTGCTTAAAATAGATCAATATAATGTAAAAACAATATGTAATTGCTGGTATTACATTAAAATGCAAGTAGATGTCCCTCGTAGATCGACAAATCTCTATTTTCGACTTAAATACATCGATATAGCTAACATTAATTGCGTAATCAGAGTATTGATATCATATTAAAACTCAATCCGATGTCCGTAATAGTTCGCCAAATACTTTTTTTCTGCTAAAATACCTTGATATTACAAATGTTAGTTGCTTAAACAGAGTATTGTGTTAAACTACCTTAATTTTTTTTTGTGTTAAACTGCCTTGATATAGACAAGATCAAAGTCAAATTACTTGTGTTCTCTTCAGATACAATAAAAACTAATTGAATACTCGCATAATTGCTCGTATTCAGTTAAAATAACTAATTATGTTATTACTCGCACTCTGAACGCTTGTAGTCTACTTGAATTTGATGTTAATGCAACAAATAGATGTAAAAATATCTCTACTTAATTCAAATACATTGATATATCATAAATCTGTGTCTAAAAGTGCCTATTCACTTAAACGTAATCGATATACCATCAAAAAGATGTATAATTACTTGTATTACATTAAAACTCAATCAGATAGCCCAAATAGATCGTCAAATATCATTTTTAGTCGAAATACATTGACATAATAAATATTACTTGTTTAATCAGAGTATTATATTAAAATGCCTTTATATAGACAAAATCAAAGTCAAATTACTTGTGTTCTCTTTAAATACAATAAAAAGTGAATGAATACTTATATAATTGCTACTATTTTGTTAAAATAGCTTATTATGCAATGTATTGTACTCTGAATGCTTGAATTCTGCTTGAATTCAACGTTAATCCAATGAATAGCAGTAAAAATGTAACTATTCAATTAAAATACATTTATATGTCATAAATTAGTCTTTGAAAGTGCCTATTAGCTTAAAATAGTTCGATATACTACCAAAAAGATGTGTAATTGCCGGTATTACATTAAAACTCTATCAGATATCCCAAATAGATCACCAAATATCTGTTTTCGGCTAAAATACATCGATATGACAAATATTAGTGACAAGATTAAAGTCCAATTGCTTGTATTCTCTTCA
Organism: Apostasia shenzhenica; assembly: GCA_002786265.1. NCBI lineage: Eukaryota > Viridiplantae > Streptophyta > Magnoliopsida > Asparagales > Orchidaceae > Apostasia > Apostasia shenzhenica. Next base: position 1,879,448 of record KZ451939.1, on the reverse strand, counting down.
AATATAGTAGAAACTAATTGAATACAAGCATAATTGCAAGTATTTAGTTAAACTAACTTATTATGCAATAAATTGCACTTTAAATGCTTGTATTCTACTTTAATTCAACGTTAATACAATGAATATCGGTAACAATGTCACTATTCAATTCATATATGTATATATATCATAAATCGGTCTCTAAAAGTGCATATTTGCTTAAAATAGATCGATAAACTATTAAAATGATATGTAATTGTTGGTATTACATTAAAATACAAGTAGAAGTCTCTAGTAGATCTCCAAATATCTGTTTTCGGATTAAATACATCGATATAGCAAACATTTATTGTGTAATCAGAGTATTTTCTTAAAATGCCTTCATAGAGCGATTATATTCTCTTCAAATACTCCAAAAAGTGATTGAATACTCATGTAATTGCTAGCAATCAGTTAAAATAACTTATCATGAAGTGAATCGTTTTCTAAATACTTCTATTCCGCTTGAATTCAATGAAATGCAAGGATTTAATGTAAAAATATTACTATTGAATTCAAATATACTGATATATCATAAATTAGTCTCTAAAGTGACTGTTCGCTTAAAATAGATTGATATACTGTTAGAAAGATGTGTAATTACTGGTATCATATTGAAACTCAATTAGATGTCCGTAATAGTTCACCAAATACTTGTTTTCGGCTAAAAATTATCCATATAATAAATATTTGTTGCTTAAACAGAGTACTGCGTTAAACTACCTTGATATAGATAACGTCAAAATCAAATTACCTGTATTTTCTTCAAATACAAAAGAAACTAATTGAATACTCGCATAATTGCTCGTATTTAGTTAAAATAGCAAATTATGTAATGAATCGTACTCTGAACGCTTGTATTCCGCTTGAATTCAACGTTAATCTAATGAATAGATGTAAAAATATAACTATTCAATTAAAATACATTTATATGTCACAAATTAGTCTCTGAAAGTACCTATTAGCATAAAATAGTTCGATATACTATAAAAAAAGATGTGTAATTTTTCCGTATTACATTAAAACTAAACCAGATATCCCTAATAGATCACCAAATATCTGTTTCCGGCTAAAATACATCGATATGGCAAATATTAGTAGCTTAATCAGAGTATTATTTTAAAATGTCTTCATATAGATAAGATCAAAGTCAAATAAATTGTATTCTCTTCAAATATAGTAGAAACTAATTGAGTACATGCATAAATGCTAGTATTCAGTTAAACTAACTTATTATGCAGTGAATCGTACTCTAAATGCTTGTATTCCACTTGCATTCAATATTAATAGGATGAATATCAATAAAAAAATGTCACTATTCAATTCAAATATATTGATATATCATAAATCGGTCTCTAAAAGTGCATATTTGCTTAAAATAGATCGATATAATGTAAAAACAATATGTAATTGGTGGTATTACATTAAAATGCAACTAGATGTCCCTCGTAGATCGCCAAATCTCTGTTTTTGACTTAAATACATCGATATAGCGAACATTAATTGTGTAATCAGAGTATTATTTTAAATGCCTTCATATAGATAAGAGCGATTGATATTACAAATGTTTGTTGCTTAAACAGAGTATTGTGTTAAACTACCTTATTTTTTTTTGTATTAAACTGCCTTGATATAGACAAGATCAAAGTCAAATTACTTGTGTTCTCTTCAGATACAATAAAAACTAATTAAATACTCGAATAATTGCTCGTATTCAATTAAAATAACTAATTATGTAATTAATCGTACTCTGAACGCTTGTAGTCTACTTGAATTTGATGTTAATGCAACGAATAGATGTAAAAATATCTCTACTTAATTCAAATACATTGATGTATCATAAATCTGTCTCTAAAAGTGCCTATTCACTTAAACTTAATCGATATACCGTCAAAAAGATGTGTAATTACCGGTATTACATTAAAACTCAATCAGATATCCCAAATAGATCGTCATTTTTTAGCCGAAATACATTGACATATTAAATATTACTTGTTTAATCAGAGTATTATATTAAAATGTCTTCATATAGACAAAATAAAAGTCAAATTACTTGTGTTCTCTTCAAATATAATAAAAAATGAATGAATACTTATATAATTACTACTATTTTGTTAAAATAGCTTATTATGCAATGTATTGTGCTCTGAATGCTTGAATTCTGCTTGAATTAAACGTTAATCCTATGAATAGCAGTAAAAATATAACTATTCAATTAAAATACATTTATATGCCATAAATTAGTCTCTGAAAGTGCCTATTAGCTTAGAATAGTTCGATATATTATCAAAAAGATATGTAATTGTCGGTATTACATTAAAACTCAATCAGATATCTTAAATAGATCACCAAATATCTATTTTCGACTAAAATACATCGATATGACAAATATTAGTGACAAGATCAAAGTCCAATTGCTTGTATTCTCTTCAAATATAGTAAAAACTAATTGAATACAAGCATAATTGCTAGTATTTAGTTAAACTAACTTATTATGCAATGAATCGTATTTTAAATGCTTGTATTCTACTTTAATTAAACGTTAATACAATGAATATCGGTAACAATGTCACTATTCAATTCATATACATTGATATATCATAAATCGGTCTCTAAAAGTACATATTTGCTTAAAATAGATCGATAAACTATTAAAACGATATGTAATTGCTGGTATTACGTTAAAATGCAAGTAGATGTCCCTAGTAGATCTTCAAATATCTGTTTTCGGATTAAATACATCGATATAGCAAATATTTATTGTGTAATCAGAGTATTATCTTAAAATGCCTTCATAGAGCGATTGTATTCTCTTCAAATACTAGAAAAAGTGATTGAATACTCATATAATTGCTAGCATTCAGTTAAAATAACTTATTATGAAGTGAATCGTTTTCTAAATACTTCTATTCCGCTTGAAATTGAAGAGTTGTGTAATTTTTACTCTTCAGTTTAAAATTATTGATATGAAATAATCGACTAATATAGACATCTATGAAGTTGAAATATTTTGATATACTACTAAAGAGTTTTATAATTGCTAATATTAAGTCAAAATATCTTGATATGCATCGAATAATTCTAAAAAAATGTGAAAATAATTATTATACATATCCTTTTAATTAATATTTTATAATAATCATAAATATTATTGTTGTAAAATTTGATAACATATAATTAGAATATTATAATTAGAATTATTATGTTAAAAACTATATATAAATAACTATTTATATAATTAAACTAATTATGCAATAATATATCTAATAAAATACATCAGTAAAATACATTATATAATTATTTATCAATATTATATATAATTAAAATAGTTATATATCAAATTTGGTCAAACAATTTTGCTATTAATAGCAGTTTTTGAAACAGGAAAAGAGCTTTACAAAATATCACTTTAATTTTATTACATCTAATAGCATAACACTTTTATTGTAATAAAACAATACTAAGCAGGGCCTAATTAAGTATATGTATGTTTAACACATGAATTTAGTAATTAGAGTGAAGACATGAAAAGAATATTTAGTAAACACATGCATGAATTTGAAGTATTAACAAATATTTGAAAAAAGTCAAAACAAACACATATTTAGAAATAGATATTTTTCTACAATTCATAATTAATTAATTAAAATTTAAAATTAACATGATTTGAGAAGTCACTCAATCTTCAGGTGACTTCACTTAAGGGCTAATGGTTAATAGGGTGACCATGACATGCTCCTTCAATTGTTATCCGCAATGATCACTTGACTTTTAGAAAGAAGACATGTGACTAGTCCTTCAATTTTAGAGGAGATTTGGCTGGTAGCTAGTTGGTAATTGTTAACACCTCGGCATGTTCATTGCCAACCTCATCTAGGTATAAATACCAACCATTTTCCTAGAAGAATCGATTTTTGCTTGGTCTTCTTCTCGGCACGCAAGCCTTCTACTGGTAGAGAAAAGTCCCAAGTCTTTCTTAGGGATGGCAATTTGTACCTGTACCCGATAAACCCGCCCCGACCCGCCCCTAATGGGACGGGTATGGATACTCAAATTTTACCCAGAACATCCGCCCCGCCCCGCCCCGTTATGAAATGGGGCGGGTTCGGGTATGAATCATATAGACCCGCCCCGCCCCGTACCCGATTTAATAAATTTAAAAATTTTAAAAATTTTAAATTTTAATACCTAAATAAAAATAGTACTTTGGAAAGAGAATGCATGTACTCTTTATTGTAAAGTTTTCTTACTTGTGATAGTTGACATTTCCAGTTGGCTCTTAAATTAATTGATACATGTTGCCTACAAGGGTCTTATAACTACCTCATATTTAATTTTCTCTTTAGTTGTCACATACTTGTTTTATATAGAAATTCATGCTAAGAAAGTTGGCAATTTGAAGAATTTATATGAAAGTTATTTATTATTCCTAATCTTGTTAAATATATTTATATGCAAGGAATGGTTTCTATAGAAAATGTCACTAACACCATGTGGTTACGATTTTTGTTGTTTCAAATAGAATAAAATAATTCAATTTTCATTAACTGAGCGAGAAAACGGGGCGGGGCGGGGCGGGGCGAAAACGGGTATGGAGCGGGTATGGATAATGAATGATATATAGCAGGGCGGGTATGGGTATTTATAAACCCGACCCAAACCCGCCCCGTTGTCATTCCTAGTCTTTCTAAAGCTTCCTTCTATAATCTTGAGAGATCTCTTGTACTTGTAATCATCTTCGTTAGGTTCTTGAGTTAATGGAATCATTTGATAGCTTTTTCGATAGTACATGCAACAATCACAATTATGCTACTCATCCACACACAAACACGTGGTAGCGGGCATGCGTGCATGCCTATATGTCATTGTTAGGTTATAAATTTGTACATAATAAATGTTCTAGAATATCTGATGATTTTTTTAAGGCAGCTGATGAATTCGTGATGATTTTATTTGTGCATCTTGCTTGTGTAGTTAAATATATATGGATAAATTACTAGATTCGATGCATGCACCACTCAGGCCCCAATCATCAAGTATAATGTGTGCACTCTGGGTCATCCCATGCACATATGGTACTCTATGATTGGGTACCGAATATTTTAGGGCTTCGAATCTAATAATTTTTTGTTAAAGTGAGGTGTTTTTATTTGATATAAGTATTTACTATTAGATTGATAACTATTCTCACAATTAATTGAAGACGTGAACTTAAAGTTAACAGTTAATTACCTGCAAATAAATTAAAATGCTTTGGGTCTTGGGATTTGCATTTCTAGTAGGTCATTAGAGTTGCAATTTTATATTTGTTGTTGAAATTTTTTAAAATATCTAAATTATAATTACTTTGTCCCACTTTTACCAACTTATGTTGCAATTTTGTATATCTAAATATCATTTTTGAGATTCAAAGATACTTTAATTATGAAAAGTTGTGTATTTTAATATCAAAAATAAAATAATACACATATCACTTCGAATCTTACAAAATTATATATTTTATATGATATTTTTAAAAAAATTTATAAATTAAGTTGCTATTATATTTTCATGAATCTCATTCTACTATATATAGTTTAAAAGTCCATAATAAAGATTTTTAGTCATAGATACAACAATCACAATTATGCTGCTCATTCACACACACACATGTGTGGCAGTGGCCCCATGCATGCATGCCTACATGTCATTATTAGGTTATAAATTTGTATATAAAAAATATTCTAGAATATCTGATAATTTTTTTAAGGTGAATTCATGATGATTTTGTTTGTGTATCTTGCTTGTATGGTTAAATAAATATGGATAAATTATTGAATTCAGTACATGCACCACTCAAGGCCCAATCATCAAGTGCAACGTGTGCACACTAGATTAGCCCGTGCACACATGGTTCCCTATAATTGGGTGCTGAATAGTTTAGGACTCCGAACCTAATAAATGTTTATTAAAATAAAGTATTTTTGTATGGGATAAATATTTGCTATTAGTTTGATAACTATTCTCACAATTAATTGAACACATAAACTGAAAGTGAACAATTAATTACCTACAAATAAATTAAAGAGGTGTTTGGTTCAATGTTATTTTAATATTATGTTATGTTATTTAGAGAAAATAATTATTTGGTTTAATGACATCTACAAAAAATCTTCTATTAGATTATAAAATTATTAGTCAAAATATGATATCTAGATTACATAACATAACACCAAGATGTATTACTAAGGGAATTAGGTTCATTCACATTGAGCTCCAAAACCTCATTATTGTTAATTGGCTTTTACATAATCATGACATAGGTTGAAAATTTATCAATCTCATTCTTAAAATTAGAAATTTAATTGGCCATATTAATGTTAGCATTTCTCATGTTTGGAGGGAAGCAAATAGGGCTGCTAACTTCTTTTCTAAGTCTTTGTACTCCTCTCAGGTTTATGACAACTTTGAAGATCTCTCAGAGGAGGCAAAAAATCAAATTTTAGCAGACAAGGGAAAAATTATTTACAAAAGAACTAACATGCTCTTGCTAGTTCTTGTTTTTCTCGCAGATCGCTGAAGGAAGACTTGGTGGAATCTCATCACTTCATTGTATGCTTAAGTTATATCCTTCCTTCATAAGTTCTTTGCACATTCTTTGCTTTGTTTTTGGGGTTGGGCTCAACGTGGGGGGAGTGCTGCATTTTATTCTATCTCATAATAGTTGATATCTCTCTGGTGCCCGCCTCAAGCTTATGGTTATTATCCAATGCCTTAAGGCCCTGTTTGGTTGGAGGCCAGGCCATGGCCAAAATGGCCTCCAACCATTTTATTAAAAATAAAAATAAAAAAATTAAGTATAATGCGTTAAAAATTATATAGATATAATATAAAATAATTTTTTTATATTAAAATTTATATATTTAGAATGAAAAATAAAAAATTTGTTTAATAAAATAGTTGGAGGCTATTTTGGCTATAGTCATGGCCAAAATGGCCTTCAACCAAACAGGGCCTAAATGGTGGGTGTGCTTAGGTAATTAGGTTGCTCTGAATATGTTGAGGTTATCTAGGTTGGTTCTTTAGGGATTTGTTAGAACTTTAACTTGAAAGTTATTATTTTTCATACCAATATGTAAAATAAAATTAAAAAAAAAAAACTCGCATGGGTCTAAGGAGAAATTTGTTGGAACTTTTCGGAGTTTTTCTTTTCCTCTCAAAAAAAAAAATTCTAGGGGGTGAATTTTGTTGGAATTTCGCTAGAAGTTGTCCTTTTCCTAATTTTTTGGTACTAAATCCTCTCTATATTTAACTTTTCCTAAGCCCATCTCACCATTTTTAGGAGTTAGGACTTTCTATGGAACTTTGAGGAGAGGAGAAAAAGAATCCTTGCTGGACCTCTCCGTGGACCCTTCTCCACCTGGGCCTTGTAAGGTAATACCATGCATTGGGCCGAGATTTGAAGTTATCGACTCTATGGGCCTACTAGTGGGCTATTTCTTTTCTATTTTGGCTGGGCCTGCTGCCTTGGGAGGCTTATTCATGGGCTGGGCTTGGTCGAACACTCTACTTGGGCCTACTAAGCCTAACCAAGAATTGGGCCTAGCTGTTTGGGCGTGGGCTTCAATATCTCTTGGAGTGAGACCTCTTCGGCTTTTAATTCTGTGCTTTGTTCTGTAATGGGCCCTGGGCCTCTTTTTACGTGTCATGTAATGGCCATTCCCTTTCTTGTTAATATGCCTTGAGTTGCTTCCTCCATCCTGTAATGGCATGAGCCTATCTTTCCTTTCATGTTTGCGGGTCGGGGGCTGGATAAATAATATCTTCCTCTTTATTAATTAAAAAAAATAATATTAAGATAACATCAAACTAAACGCCCTTAAGGCCCTGTTTGGCGCGAAGATCAAAACAGGACCAAAATAGTACTAGTTTAAAAAATAACAATAATAATAATAAATAAATTATTTTAATTATTCTATACAAATTTTTATATAAAAAATAATATTTTACTTCACATACAAAATAATATTTAATAAAAATATAAATTTTATTTCACATCTTAGATCAAAATACTCGATTTGAATATTTTAATCTAGAATGTGAAATAAAATTGATATTTTTATTTTAAATTGTTGAGTATATAAAGTAAAATAATATTTTTTATATTTGAATTTGTGTAAAATGATTTAAAATATTTATTTATTATTATTATTGTTGTTTTTTAAATTAGTGCCATTTTGGTCCTGTTTTGGTGCTCGCGCCAAACAGGGTCGATTCTTTAGGCCCTGAGATTTGCATTTCTAATAGGTGATTAGAGCGCAATTAAGGGTGTTAATATGGATCGAAGATCGAAAATTGATAAAAAATTGAATCGATTTTAGATCGAATCGAAATCGAGTCGATCTAAATGAGTCGATTAATTCAGAGCCGATTTTGAGCTGAGGTAGGCTCAGCTCGATCCAGCTGGAAATTGGCTCGAATCAAAATACATTTTATATTATAATACGAATATATAAAATATGTATATAATATATATATATATATATACATATTATAAACCGAGCCAATCTCGAGTCGGATCGACTCGAGCTTACCTGGCTTGAGATCGGCTCAAAAAAAATTGAGATTTGATTCATTTTTGAGCCGGCTCGAAAATGAATTGAAATCGGCTCGAAGTCGATTGGAATCGACTCGTGTCGGCTCGAAGTCGAACCCAATTGAGCTCGAGTAGATTTCGATTCGATCAAAATGTAATCAATCCGATTTCGAGCTGGTATTGACTCGACTTGAAATTGTATCAGTAACAGCCCTAGTTGCAATTTTATATTATTGTTGAAATTTTTTAAAATATCTAAATTACAATTACTTTGTCCCACTCTTACCAACTCATATAATGCGATATATTTATTTAAAATTAAATCAGGTTAATTTTAATCTGCCAAACAAACAGTCTTCAAGTAGTGTACTATATGTTCAAATTTATATTATTTATTTTAATTTTTAAATTTAATAACTTAAATAATAAAATCAATTTCAACTTAGATTAAGGTAAGTATAAAATTCAATCTGGTGATAACCAATGGTGTAAAAAATGTACTGGACTGGCGGTTCGACCGGTTTGACCGGGGGCAAGATAGTAGCCCGGTCCGTTTTTTCAACAAATTTGGAATCGAGTTTGAACCGGGTTAAACCGGTGTGAACCGAAAAAAAACCGCTCGAACCGGCGGAACCGTGAAAACCGCGGTTCAGTCGCTCCGTTTCATAAAATTAAATTTTAAAACTAAAAACTGAGTCGCTGTCATCGCTGATCCCATCGAGCATCCGGCGCTCGCTGTTCTAGCCCTAATCGGGCGGAGCCATCGAGCCGTGAGCAGAGCTGCAGAGGCGGAGCTGGACCTTCAAAGTTCAAAGTTCAAAAATCGGACGGAGCCCTCGTGCGGAGGCCCGGAGGCGGAGCTGTCAAGGGCCTGAGCAGCCCACCCAGATTATCTCCTTTAAACCTATCTTTCTCGCAAACGGCGCTGCGGTGATCTTCAAGATTCCGGCGAAGAGGACGGGCAGAGGCGTAGACGCTCGGGAGGCTGTTCATCTGCCTTTGATAATCAATGTGATTTTGAGCTGTGAGTTTTGAGGAATTACCGTGGCTTATCGCTCGATCATGTCATCTCATCGTTCATCTTTCCCTTTTCTGACAGATTATGAGGGGGTGATTTCATGGATTTTTAAATATTTTGAATGTTGAAACATTATGTTCTAAATCTTTTTGAAAAACTGTCATTTTTTTGAAAGTTTTGAAGAATCAAAAATATAATTGTGTTACTTTTTTCTTTATATTTTATTACTGTTTAGTCTGTTTTGTATTACTGCTTAGACTATTATTCCATTTTTGTAAACTATATTATGTGTTTCTATTTAAAATTTATGTTATAAATAAGTTTTGTTATGCTCAAATCATGATATAATTGTATTATCGGTTCAACTGGATCAACCCGTCCAACCGGTTCGGCCATAAACCGGAAGCTAAACCGGTTTTTAATCCGGTCCAGTTTTTACACCATTAGTGATAACAAACAGATCAGAGCATCACATCTGCAAAAAATATTTATTTACTCGTTAAATAATCACAAATCAGATTTTATTAAAATCCAATTCGTTTATGCAACAAAATCCGTTTATGTAAACAGATCGGATTTTGATAAAATTTGATCCGTTTACATGGCCTATTCCCTTTCAGTCGTACGCCCCGCGTCGTAAACGGAACATCGTCGGCCGCTCGGCCCTAACACCTCTTCCGGCTAATCTTTCCATTCCTCTGGCGGCTGGCTTCCTTTCTCTCTTTCTCTCTGCTCCTTCCATTTCTCCTTCCTATTTCTTATTCTGTCTTCTCCATCTCTTCGCATACGGCGTACCTCCGTCTAGGGCAAAAGAATCTCCGGGACGGACTTCTCTCCGTTTCCATATCTTCTCCGGTTTCTCCATTTCCCTCTGATGGCCACGTCCCATGCGTCATGAACTTAAAAGAAGGTTCGTTTTAACTTGCTTTAAATTTTATGGATGATCATTTATCTGCGCAAGAAAATAACGTGAAGATTATTGTTTAGAGAGGATGTATTTTGAACAGCTTATCGTTTCTTAATTTGGTGTTCAGACTGATGGCCGGTATGGGGCTGTGTTGTTCAAATTGGAGCATCAATGGTTGCATTTGAGCTCTGTCGTAATCTACACTGTAAAGATTCTTATCCCTAGAGCTAGAGCTGCTGGCCTTCCATTAATGAATTTGATCAGAACAGGTGCATTTCCTATTCTACGACAACTTTATTTGGAGGAAAGATTGCTTCGAACATCTTCGAATAATTGGTGCTTAATTAATGATGGAACAAGCCATCCTAATTTAGTCATGGGTGTGTCAGGGTAAATCTCAAACATTATGTTCTCCATACCTACCTTTGTTCATTCACGATTAGTTATGGGAAACTTGCATTTTACCTTCTGTTTGCATAAGAAACATATCATTTAACTTTTTGGGAACTGAGAGATTTGCTTCTGGATTGTATTGGAGCTTTGGATCACGCCTTAATTGGGCTGCTTGTTTGTGGGTTATTTTTCATGGAGGTAAAATATAACCTTTGATGTGATGTTTTGTTTTGAGATTTAGAAAAAAATTAAAATATAGTTACTTTTATTTTGGGATGCTTATAGAATGTGAAATAAAATTTGTTTTTTATTTTGAATTTTCTATAGAATATGAAATAAAGTTAATTTTAGTATTAAGAATTTGTGTAAGATTTGAAATATTGTTAGTTTAATATTAGAATTTTTGCATGATGTGGCTCATAAGATTAATTTTAACCTAAGTTAAAATTTACCTGGGATAATAAACTAGTTTGGTGTAAGGTTAATTTGTGTATGATGTGACTTATAAAGTTAATTTGTGTAAGGTTAATTTATACTTGGGCTGTATTCCTTTATTTTCACTTTTCACCATGCCTTGTCATTGATGTTTAGTTTATCGTCAACCCTGGCAAGAGGTTTATCACTAGCTATGATTAAGAAATATGTATGGTAGTTTTAGGATACAAGAAAATTTAATAATGTTAGGGCTTGTTTGGTTGGAGGATAAATTTGGGTACGGAAAGAGAAAATATTTTATTTTATAGAATTGATGGGAAAGAAATTTATTTTAATATTGGGAGGTGTGTTGGTTGTGAAATAAAGTTGATTTTAAGGTTGGAATTTGTGTTGGATGTGAAATAAAGTTATTAAATTTATAATAAAAATAAAATATTATTATTTTAATTTTTAGCCCATTTTTGGGGCCTTCCCAAACAAGCCCTTAGGATTCTAACATAACTAGGTCTAGGTTAAAGGTTAGAAAATAGATCCTCTCTTATTGAGAGTGAATGTCGTAAAATTTTATAATTGGTTAATAGAAGAAACTGTGAAATAAATGAAGAGATGCTAACAATCATCATTATTGGAGACTTTCCTGACTTTTTGTGGCTAGCTTTATGGATCTGTTGTCATTTATTCTTGTTGAGTACTTCACTGGTGTCAAATTTGTCCATGTGGTTATTAACTCCGCCTCTTTCATTTCCTGCTCTTTTTACGAATAATTCTATAAAGTCCTATTCTTTGATCATTTTTGTTTCTGTGTTATGAATGGTCCATTACTAAACCTGTCCAATACTCTATAACATAGTTTTGACATTTTCATATTTAATTATGTGGATTCATGCATTTTAGATTCTCATTTGTATGTACATAATTTGATACAGAATCCCTGTGGAGCTTATTAATATTGATTTAGTACTTCAAGATCAAATTCCTATAATTAGAAGGTTCACAGGAGGAGGAACTGTGATTGTAGATGATGGGACTATTTTTGTTACCTTCATATGTAACAAGGATGCTATTCCTGGCTTACAACCATATCCTCGACCTATTATGTCTTGGACAGGGCAGTTCTATGAGAAAGTTTTTCAAGGTTTTGCTGGCTTCCACCTCTGTGAAAATGGTTTGTAAAGTTTATATGAACTTTTGAACTCTTAAACATTTACTTGGATGTTGAAAGACTTGTAACTAGGCTAATTTCGATTTTCTCCAATTTAAATTTCTCTTTTTGGATTCTTTCAAGTTCTCAACTTTTATAATGTGAATTAATGAACTATAGTTGTGGGATCCCTCCAAATAAGAGAGGGATGGAAGTTCTCTTCGGAGTCGACTGAAAAGCTTGTAGAAGATTCATATATAAAGGCTTTTCAAAGATTTAGGTATACATGCTTGAAGAAAAAAGATGGTTTTCAACTCCAAAGATTTGAAATCTTTGATGGAAGATCTAAAGTTTGGATCCTTGCGTGGAAAAGAAACCTCTATGAAGTGAACTTTGACAGTCAAGACAAGGTTTTTTAATATTGTGGGAGCTTATCCTCGAGATGAAGAAACTTCAAGGACTCTTTACTTCAGATAGCGACATTCTTCTATTAAATACATAGAAGCGAAGATTGTTATAGAAGAGTGTCCATGTCAGCTCTTTTGCTAATTAGTTTGAGGATTCGGCCAAGCAAGAAAGCTACATGAGGGCATTTTTGATAGTTCACGAAGTGTTGGTTACTCCCTCTTTCTATTGTAAAAGTCACTTGGAGCTCTTAAACAAGCTGTTGCTGTTGATGTCGTTGTTGTTTATTTCTACCTTTGTGAGAGTGAGAGTACTGTTGAAAGTGTAAGACTATTGTGAAAGAGATAACAACACTCCAGGAGGTCCACGTTGACAATGAAGTCCAACAGGCGCAACTGAAGATAGCCGATCATTTAGAAGGAGTTTGTCTCTTCTAAAATCGTTGTATATTCGAAGAAGAATAGCAGTGAAGTCAATCTTCTGCTAGCCACCTAGAGCTCTACAAGGTTTATATTTGAAAAGAAAATCATTTTTGTACTTTGTTGTTGCTTGGCTTGTGGCAAACGTTTAGAGCCTATTCTTGTGCTAAAATTCTACAAATAGTTCATTGTAATTTCTTCTTTGAGCTGCGTACGGTCCTAATTGGAGGAGTCCCCTGGAGTTTGATGAAGTTAAAAAGTTGTCAAAATCTTGTTATTTGGTAACATTGATTGTTTGGTTTAATGATATGTTTAGATAATATATATTATAAAAAATTATAAAATTATCAGTTTAAAATGAAATTTATGTTATTTAAAATTGGGTGACATCTAAATGTCACTCTAACTACAATGGAGAAAAGTGGAGTTGAGTTGATTTTTCTATTATTAATTTTTAATATAATGACATAATAATAATTTAGGGATGACATAGGCATCTAAGTAATGCGAGCATCTAGATAAAGTTGAATCAAACACCCCCTAAATTACATCTAGGTTTCATTCTAAATTATTCATAAGATTTAAACTAGTAGTAATTAGAAATTGGTTTCTCTACTTGTTGGTAGTCATTTTTTTTTAATTGATGAAGTGAAGAAAAAATTAGATGTAAAATAAGGATAGGATTTATGTGTGAATGAAAAGATAATTCGATTGTGGTCAGGTGAGGGAACCTCACATAATTCATATAAAACACATTTGGCTCATTTTTAATAAATTTAAGGGGTAATTTCATTTGGGCTCTTACATAAATCCTCAATTCAATGCAGATCTACAAAGATGAAAAACATGCCATCTGATCCCTTCCTACCTAAAATATTTTCCACGTGGGTCCTTTTTAATGGATTTCATTAAATTTGATTACAAAAAAATTGTTTGGTCACAAAAAAGACTAATATTCCTTATTCTATGATAGTCAGAGGGACATCCACCTATCCAAGAATCTCAACTTTCACTCCAACTCAAAGGACATTGTGGTGTCTTATGACTGAATCGAGAAGGTGCTAGAGATGAACATTCAGCTGTTAGAGAATGTGCACGTGAACTGGAATGCTTCATATATGCATCAACAATCAAGTCCAAATTAGAAATTTGTAGGAAGTAATTGCGCTTAGGCCTCTTTCATAATTTAGGAGAGGGAGATTGTTATGGGCATACCTCCATATGAGGGAGAGAGAGGGAGGAAGTAAAACGAGGAGTTGAAGGAAAAAAAATGTTGAAGATTCAGATGTGAAGGATTATCAAAGAATGATGTTTTTTGACATCATCTGAAGTTTTGTAAACTTCAATTGCGGTTTGGATGTTTGCGTGAGCAGGAGATGAAGTGAAACTTTGATGGTCTAGACGAGATTTGTCAAACCTCGTGTGTGCTTACCCTCGAGACAAAGGAATGTCGAGGAGTCTCTGCTTTAAAAAGTGATGTGCTTCTAGATGATATAAAGAATCAAAGTTAGTTATAGAGGAGTGGCCATGTCAACACCTTCTGCCAAACTGTTTGAGGAACTGGTCAAGAACTGGTCAAGTGGGAAAACTACGTGAAGGTACTCTTGGTAGTTCATTAAGAGTTAGCTATTCTTTCTTCCCAGTATAAAAGCTTGGGGCTCTTACGTGATCTGTTGTTGTTGATATAGTTGTTGCTATCAATTGCTACCTTTATGTGGGAGAGTGAGAGTGCTATTGAAAGGAGCAAGACTACTATGAAAGAGTCATTGCTAGAGAACTACAGGTGATCCACGACGATGTGCAGTTTGGTGGTGATGTCTAGAAGTGAAGCTCAACGGAAGACAACTAGCTATCTAAAAGGAGGTAGTCTCTTCTGAAGGTTTCATGTAGCAGAAGAAGAATAACAAAGTTGGTCCTCTTCTAGCCAACTAGAGCTCTATGAGGTATAGGTGAGGAAACCAAATCATTTTTGTACTTAGCTAGTTGCTTAGATTTTGGACACTATGAGGGATTGTTCTCAAATTAAAATTTTGCAAAAAGCAGTCTATTCTAATTCCTTCTTCGAGTTGTGCAAGGTTCTAATTGAAAGAGTCCCTAGAAATTTGGTAAAGTGAAAGTGTTGTCAAAATCTTGTGGAGTTCTTTGACAAATGTGATCTTTGATGAGGTTTCTATCCTTGGAGTTTTTCCAACAGCTGCCTAGGTTAGTATCAAGAATTAGAAAGTGAAAGTCTACAGTGTCACTGTTCGTGTGTTCTTATTTGGTATATTTTGTATTGTTGAGTCAATGCAATAAAGGAAGGTTCTTGAAAGGTAACATCAAAAGCTAAATTTTGCTTTTGCTAGCTATTGCATATTAATTCTAAAAGTAGCTTGTAATGCATTATGCTTGACAGTTTATTTTATTTTGCTGCAACTGAAATTATTTATTTGCAGAACTCATGTAGAATCAATTAGTTACAACATTATTTTTGTGGGTTTTATATTTTATTTAATCTTTTTAAAAATATTTACATGCCTAGATCATTTAGTTATTGTCTTGGATCTTTATTGCTCCTCCAATCCTTACGCATTGGAGGAAGGATTTTTTAAACTACAAGGGCCAATCCTTCTTTTAAGTTATTTTCATATGAATTTGTTATATCCTTTTATACGTCAAGTTTTTGTTATTGCTATTTCTTGATCTTCATGCCAAATTATCATCCTCACATTTTTGAGTTTCATAGTAATATTGCTATACCTATATGGCATTCAAGCTTTTATCCTGAACAACTTAACAAAATAGAATTTTTGTTTTTCAGATTATGCATTTGAAAACCGAAAATTTGGTGGGAATGCTCTGTCCATAACCAAAAATCGTTGGATTCATCACACATCCTTTTTATGGGATTATGATGGCAAGAATATGGAGTACCTGAAGATACCCAAGCGTGCACCTGAATTTCGATTGGTATGGTCCTTTAACTTTGGTTTTATTGAACATTTAAATGGGTGGTTTGGTATTTGTCTCCATAAGGCTAAGGTGAGGATTTTAGTTAATCCCAAATTTAGGGCTGAATTAAGGCTCATTCCAATTGGTCTTGAACAGGCTTTTCCTTTTGAACAATTTTTACTTAATTTTCAAAACTTAACAAAGCTTCAAAACTCATTGTGGTTTGACTAAGTCCCAAAATTGGGGCTTAACTAAGGTTAAAGATCTACAAGGCTGCTATTAAAGTGGACCTTAATCTTCTAAACTCTTCTTTCTTTAAATCCTTGGGGCTTGATTATTAGCTAATATTTCCAAACTAAGTTTGTGAAGTGGATGATTAAGACCGCTTTTCATATTTCTTTTTTCATCAGTTTCTTACAGATTTATGCTGGCAGAACTTCAGAAATGCATAGTGAAATGCTATCGCAATAGAAGCCTTTACGTGAATTGGGAATGATGTCACTTGGAGGGAGAAGCGAGTTAAACAAAAAGGAACACACAGAGTTGTTTGTAGAAACTCAAGAACTGGGAGAAAAACCATGACTCCTAAGGACGATGCCTATAAAGAAAATCCACTATGAAGGGAGTGATTATATGGCTTCATTACATAAGTGAGAGTTGGCTCTTGGACTTGTTTTCTATTCCTTAGACTAAAACTTGGTACTTATTGACCTAGGATATAACTAATTCAATTGGGATGATTCTCTGCCGCATACGATGTAAGGAGGTTAGTCGTAAATAGGGTTCACATGCAGTTGTTTTGGTGGCGATGCAGAAGCTAAGTTGTGGAAGCCATATAACCATTTGAGTGATGGTCTATGAATGTGTGGCATAAGCCTTTCAGTTAAAAAGAAAAATAGATGAGTGCATCAATTAGTATCTCTCCCTAGAAGATTACAAAACTCAGGTAGAAGAGGCATACCGCTTCTTGATACAAATTCTCTCAAGGCAGCTAATTTAGCTAAGTGTCACTTATGTTGTTACTTATTAGATGTTCAAGGTACGTATGAGACTTTGCAATCTTGAAAGCTCGGTAGTAACTGAGTGATGCAATCCATTATGCCATCCCTCCCAATTGGTTCAGCTTGGCTTAAGTACTTTCCAACCATTTGAATTATCTGTTGTGTGTCTTCTTCTGGCCATATTCTACTATAATTTGCTGTCCATTTTGAAGCTGCTTTTAGTCCTTCAATTGTTGCCACTTTTTTCATTGTGAAATTGCGTAGGTGACCAGCTTTTCCCCCTCACTCTCTAGCATGTTCCCTTGGCTATCCGATATGCCTTCTTGCTGCGTTGAGCCATCTGTTAGTTTCATCGTTGTATGACCCTCCTAGGATGGATGAAAGTGGTTCTTGTTCAGATGCTTAGGGCTTTGTTGTAGGGTTACTACACTATCTGTAATGAGTCTAGGAGTAGAGGTTGGATTTTCAGCACTTGTTATATTTCTTGCTTTCCAACAATAGTAAAGCAGTGCCACCTCAAGATAGTTTTGGGTCCTATTTTGCTTTGTAATTTGCAGGATGTTGTGATTGGGAGGAGGGAAAGGTCTCTACCCAATGGTCCTCTACTCCCCTCATATAGACGGACACTCGGGTGATGTGGTGGTTGCTCTCAATCTTGTTACAACCCCATGGATAACTACAGTTGCTAGACCTCTCCCATGGATCCAAGCATTAGTGAGGATAGCATCATTACATAACCCCACATAAAAAGTTATAGTGGATGAGTTTTAATTTCCAACACCAAGCTCTTTTTGTGATGTCCTATCCTTGATGAAATGATTTAAATATAGTTTTGTTGTGGGGATGATGCTAGAATCAGTTATAGTCCATACCAATTAGTCTGTCTCATTGACTTCATGTAGTAGTTGCGACTTGAGTTCTCAATTCTGCCTTGTAGGTACTCTCCAAAGGTATTTTGTATCTTGGTCCACTCTTAGGTATCCTGATTTAACAAATTAGCCACCTTGCACGTAGAAGGTACCACCTGTATGTTGATGTATGTGGGCCTTCTATTTATGGATAGTGTAGTTAGCCATTTCAAGGATGGAGCCGATTCTTCCACACATATCTGCCATATGACATTGCATTGTACAATTTCATTTCTCTTGTTGATCAACCTCCAAGCCCACGAGTCTCCCCTTTTGACCTCAAACTTTTGTTTTCTATTCCCATATTAGTTTCCCAGCCCTTTCTAGAAGGGGTAGTAATTACTAGGTACCTGGCTTTGTGCTTCACCGCCAGAATCCAATGCCAGAGTTTGAAATGATAGGCTTTTGTTTGCAAACTTCTTCCCATCTAATGTAATGCATGGCTTTCCTTTCTTTGTTCCTATTCCACAATAAGGATCTGATTAGTTTTTCTATTTCGTCCAATACATTCGCTGGCATAACAATATGAGATAGTGTAGACTGGAATGGAGTTAAGGTAGTATTTGTAAGTGTTATCCTATGTGCCAAAGATAAGTACCTGATTCCCCAGGAGGATATCCTCCCTCAGACAACTTTTTTAATTGGTTTGGAAATCAGATTTTATTGGCCTGCGCTTGGTAATGGGCATCCCAAATAGCAGCACTCTTGAGTCTCTCATACTCCCAGCTTCGTGACAATAGTTCTCCTTGACCTTGATGTGGTATTGCTGAATATGACTTATGACTTCTCAAGATTAATTTTCTATCCCAGTCCAGGACTTACTTCAATGTTTCTATTTCTGAGGGGATGGCTTTAGAGAACAAGAGGAAGTCGTCAGCAAACAATAGATAAGAATGGTAAGGCCCTCTTGTTTAAATAACAACAATTAAAGCTCCCTCAGCCATTTATCATTGCACGAGGATTGACAATAGTTTAGAGCATGGGATAAAAGGATGAGAGGGGAAAGCGCTGTCTATGTCCTCTCTTGGCTTGGATCCAAGGAAATTTCCTCCCATTTATCAATAATGCATATTGTGGACCTTACACACATTTCAATCCATGTCCATTTATCAGGAAATCCCATTCTAGTTAGCATAGTACTTATGAACTGCCAATTCACTCTATTATATGCTTGCTCTGTGTCCACTTTAACCATCATGTAGCCATCCTCAAATTCAGTACACCTCACTCTATGAATGATCTCTTGGGACAGTGGGCAGACATCCAGGGATAAAGGCAACCTACTCTTTAGTAGCCAGTGGTTCAAGGTGTCTTTAAGTCTATTGACCAAAACTTTTGCAACTACCTTGTTTATAGTTGTACATATGCTAATAGGTCTTAATTGATGTGAGTGTTTTAAGATTTCCAACGTTGGGGTTCAATGTAATTAGAGTCTTTCCAACTTTGTGGCATACTTTCCTTTGAGAAGACATACATAACTATTGATGTTAAGTCATCACCCATTGTGTATCAATAGTGTTTGTAGACGCTGCCAGCGATGCCATGTGTTCCTGGTGACTTCTTGTTTGCTAAAGATGTCACCACCAATTGGATTTCTTCTGAAGTAATTGGCTGGATTAGCTGCTGTGCAATTGCTATAGGAATGGTGGCTCTGAACTGGACTGAATTTAAGAGGCTGACCACTGGTTCTTCCACGCCCCACTTGTTGCTAAAGAAATCCATCAAGACTTCTGTTTTTTCATCCTCATTGGTTCTATTTCTATCTGTGTCCGTCAATGCTCTGATCGACTTAATCCTTTCCCTACTTGGCTGCCTTATGGAACTCTAGCTAGTTGAGTGAAAAAGTGTCTTAGGCATTTTCATCATAGCGTCAAAACTGAATAGAACTCTATCCAACCTCTCCAAGATCCTTTTGCCCCTCCCTCGTTGTTACACCAAGTGTACCATGGGCCGTGGCCCTCAGAAGCCTACATCATGGAGATCTCTGCTCTGCCTGAAATCAAGAATTTGTTTTAATAACTGAAATCAAGAAATTTATTATCATCCAATCCAGATTTAAATGGCTGGCCCCCTTTTTCTTTGTTTGAATAAGTACACAATTGAAATCCCCATCTACAGTTCTTGCCCCATTTCAATCCAAGTGTGCTGCTAGACTACTCCATAATTCTCTTCTTCCATTAGTATCTGTAGCTGCATATACTCCCGCTAGCTGCCATTTTCACCCCTCAGGCCTCAGGGTCACTGACTTCTGCTAGTATGAATTGCTTGTGCTCCTTCACTATGGTTAATTTTACATTATTCATCCCATGCTAGGATAATACCGGCAGAGATCCCTTGGGTTGGGATGGTGGAGAAGCTCCATGGCTTATTGAAGGCTTTATTGATAAACCTTCTGTCAACTAGCTGAGCTTTCGTTTCAAACAGAAGCAACACGGAGGGTGGTAATCTCTGATGATATTTGCTAAGTGATTGTGGGAGCTAGTTTTAACTTCTCCCCTACAATTACAAAACAGCACTCTATCCGTAAATGGGTTGAGTTTCATCCTTTCCTCTTCTGCATCCTCTTATGGTTGTTTCTTATGCCTGTCTGCCCCCTTCTCCTCTTTTTGCCAAGGGTATATTTGACTTACTCACTCTGGTTGATGGAGTCGCACTGCTTCCCTGACTTTCTTAAGGCCTCGTTTAGTTGAAATATATTTTCTAGGTGTTTTAAACTTTTTTGAGATAGAGAGAAAAAAAATTATTTTAATGTTATGATGTGAAATAAAGATGTTTTGTTATTAAGGATTGTGTTGGATGTGAAATAAAATTGATTTTTTTATTGAAATATGTGTAGGATCTGAAATAAAGTTAATTTTTAAGGTTGAAATTTGTGTAGGATGTGAAATAAAGTATTTTAATATTTAATTGTATGTATGATGTGAAATAAATATAAAATATTTATGAAAGTAAACTTTAAGGAGTTTAAGGGATTTTTGGGCCCCAACTAAACAAGGCCTAAATGTATTCAAAGTTTCCCCCTCCTACCAATTACCTATACAAAAAATCATTTTGGTGCTTTCCTCTTGGGACGTTTATTCTTCTTTCTATAGTCAGTATGACGCTTATTAGTGTTTGCTTTCAATTGCTCTGCCTGCACATTTGTTGCTTTAAACTTCACTAAACTGGCATTATTATCATGTCCGAGGAACTTGGTATATGGTCAATAGAGATTGTTATTTTTACTGGCCTTCGAATTTTCACTTGGGTTTATGTTTAGGTCACTTGTTATGTGCTGGTCCACATCTATTCCTTTTTGCTTTTGTTGTTGGCCTTTTTCCTATTCTGTCCAAACTGCTTTCTCGTCCATCCACTCCATAAATCATTAGATGTCATATGAGACGAGAATGCAAATGATATTTTATAATTTAAATTAATAATATTAATTAAAGAATTATTTAAATTAAGCTCAATATATTTTTTAAAATATAAGATTTTAAATCTAGCACATTAACTATTTAAAAATATAAATTAAATTTAATCGCGATAAATAAGAATTTATCAATTAAATTAGGGTGGTTAAATTAAATACAATAGACCGGATTGAGATTTCAGAAATTAAAGTCAAATGCCACACAAATATAATTCAATAATTATTTTCACTTAAATAAATATTTAATCGCACAATTAGAGCCAAACAAATAATCGAATAGAGTAAATTATTTTTTCAAATTGAACATCCAGTGATTAATTTAATTCGACAAGGAATTTCATTGTCAATTTAATGTTGTAACTTGATTCTGAGTCAAAAGTTTGCGGGCAGGGGCGAGTAGTCGAGCGGCATCCAGTGCACGACGGGTCAGCAAGGCTGCACACTTTCGTGCCCAACGAGGTTGGCTTGGCGATAGCAGAATTTCAAACTAAGGGAGAGTAGCTTAATGGGAGACAACGAAGGTGCCGCACGTAAGACGTGAAGTGGTCAGAGTAGCTCAACGTGCTCGCGCAGAGTGCGTTCGAGTAGAGTCGTAGAGATAGAGGCAGGGGAAAAGGATATAAAGGGGAAGGAGGTGGAAAAATTGAACTCGCCCTGAGTCAAATACGATGTTTCATTTATCGTTAACAATTAATCATTGCAATGCAATGGGATTCCTATTTATAATTTTATAGAGATTCCATATTATAGAGATTCCATAATATGGAATAGATCATTCTAAATAAATGTAGAAAATAAAATGTCAATTGCATTATGCTAAATGAAGAAAATATAAAAACTAGAAATTATGGTGAAATCTTGTCTTTCAAATTTTTTTGGAATCACATTTCAACTTAATAACATCATTAATACCTAAAGTTGGTAGTATATCGATATATGTTTACTTAATAGTTGCTTTTAGTGGCTGATTTACTTTAGATCATTGAAAAAGAACAATTACGCAACTATTCGTTATAAAATCAAAGATTTTAAAATGAATGCAAACATTTAGGGTGTGTTTGTTTGTAAGGTTAAATTTAAGAAGGTTAAAATTAAATTTAGATGGAGATATTTTTTTATTGAAAGTTGTGAATGATGTGAAATAAAGTTAGTTATTATGTTGGGATATGTGAGGGATGTGATATAAAGTTAGTTATTATGTTGGAATATGTGAGGGATGTGATATAAGTTAGTTATTATTTTAGTAATATGTGTAGGATGTGAAATAAATTTAATTTTTAATATTAAATTTTATGTGTGATGTGATATGCCTGGTTAAAATTAAACCAGGTTAATTTTAAACTCCTAAACAAACGGGGCCTATAGAGATCGGTTTAATGCTAATAAAGTTATTTTATCTAATTGCGAGCAATTATAGGATTTCTCGATGATTGGTGGAATGTATTTGAATAGAATATCAGTATTTAATATCAAGTTTTTGTAAATTGAGATATTTTAGTTTTTTTTTATAATAACGGGGGAGATATTATTCATCGGGCCCCCAACTCGCAATTAAGGCAAACAAGTTAGGCAAAATTGAGGTATTTTAGTTTAATACTCATACATACAACACTTATAATTGTATTGATATTTTTTAATCGAAAATATATGCTTAGTGATCTATTTGATGTATATCAAATTATTTTGACTAATTACCTACAATTATACCACTAGTTGATGGTAAATCGATCTAATTAAATTTAATAGACATCTTTTGAGACTAAATTATTACATATCAGTGGATTTGAATTGAACAATGGTGTCTATAACATTATTGGCTGCTCTATCATTGAATTTACTCTAAATATATGCTTTTAGAGTCTCTCTTGTTGCTTATCGCATTGTTTACCGAATACTTGTAATTAATAGCCCATTCGAGGTTTTTCAACTCATTTGAACAAAATACTTGCTTTCACACATCGATTCACTATGTATCATGTTATTTCCACATAGTTATCGTAATTACAAATCTTATATTTGTCAAATAGATGTATTTAACTAGAATACATATGTATGGAGATCGATTCCATTTATATCAAGTTTTTTTTTCTTAATACAAGTGTAATTATTTGAATGTATATCGATGAATGTCCATTAGTATACGTTTTTAGAGACTAAGTTGTTACGTATTAACACATTTAAATAGAATAGTTGCTTTTACTACAACTGTTCATCTGTGTATCAGTGAATTTAGGCTAAGGACACTTATTTAGAGCCCTATTCATGTATATCAAGTTATCTGAACTTAATTTCATTAATACAAAGCTACTCGATGACTGATCAATATATTCAAACATAACGATAGCATTAAGGCATTGATGTATTACGTATTTATGTGTTATGAGTCAGTATTTAGAATTTCATAATATATTTCTATTATATCGAATTGTTAAAACTCAAATTTCATGTTTCGAGATTTATTCAACAAATATCAAGATATTTTAACTTAATATCAGTAATTATACAACTCTTTAATAGCATATCAAAGTAGTTCAACTTAATAAATATCTATATAGGTTTATTTCTTTCATATCAACATTTTAAATTAAATAGTGAATATTACACAATTATTCAATGCTATATTGACAAATTCAAGCAAAATATACGTATATAGAGACTGTTTTATTACATAGCTAGTTATTTAAACTATATTCTAGCAATCACGCGATAATTTGATGGTTTTTCATTATATTTTAATAGAATATTAACATTTGATGTTGTTCTATTACATGTCAAGACGTTTTAACCAACTTCTCGCAGTTACACAACTTATATTTATTGTATCACTGTAATTTAATGGAATACTCTTTTTTATTGATTGATTAGACGCATATTGAGGTATTTCAATATCTCGAGTTGGTAGTATATCGATGTATTTGAACTTAATAGATACTTTTAGTGACTAATTTACTTGGTATCATTAAAAAAGAACAATTATGCCAGTATTCGTCGTAATATCGAAGATTTTAAATTGAATGCAAGTATTTAGAGAGCGATTCATTACAAATAAAATTATTTTATGTAACTGCTGATAATTATATTACTTTTCGACTATTAGTTAATGTATTTGAATAGAACACCAATATTTAATATCGATTTATTGCCAATCGATGTATTTTTGCTTAGTTCTCAAAAATATATCACATATAATTATTATATTGATATAGTTTATCCGAAAATATATGACCAGTAATCTATTTAATGTATATCAAGTTGTTTTGATTAATTACCTGCAATTATACTAGTTGATAAAATATCGATCTAACGCAACTTAATAGACATATTTTGAGACTAATGTATTACATATCAGTGAATGTGAATTGAACATTGGCGTCTATGACATTATTGACAGCCCTATCAATGAATTTAATCTAAATACATGCTTTTAGAGCCTCTTTTGTTGCTTATTATGGTGTTTTAACAGAATACGAGTAATTAGAAGCCCATTCGATGTTTTTTCAAAGCATTTGAACAAACTGTTTGCTTTCACACATCGATTCACTGTCATGTAATTTCCGCACAGTCATCGTAATTACACAACTTATATTTTTGAAATGGATGTATTTAACCAGAATGCATATGTATAAAGATCGATTCCATTTATATCAAGCTATGTTTTCGTAACATAAGCGTTTATGTAATGATTTGAATACATATAGATGAAGTTTCATTAGTATACAGTTTTAGAGACTAACTTGTTACGTATTAACATATTTTAATTAAACAATTGCTATTACACAACTATTCATATGTGTATCAAAACATTTAGGCTAAAGACGCTTATATAGAGGTCTATTCAGTGCATATCAAGTTTTTTGAACTTAGTTTTATTAATTATATAGCTACTCGAGGACTTATTAATGTATTCAAACATAACGATTGCATCAAGGCATTGATGTATTACAAGTTTATGTGTTATGAGTCAATATTTAGAATTTCATAATGTATTTCTGTTATATCGAATTATTAAAACTCAAAATGCATGTTTTGAGATTTATTCAACGAGATATTTTAAGTTAATATCAACAAATATAAAACTCTTTAATAGCATATGAAAGTATTTCAACTAAATAAAAGTCTATATAGGTTTATTTGTTTCATATCAACGTTTTTAAATTAAAGTGTGAAAATGACAATTATTTTATGCTATATCTGCAAATTCATGCTAAATATACGTATATAGAGACCGTTTCATTACATAACTAGTTATTTAAATTATATTCTGGAACCACGCAATAATTCAATTGTTTTTCATTACATTTTAATAGAATATTAACATTTAACACTGTTCTATTACATGTCAAAATGTTTCAACCAATTTCTCGCAGTTACACAACTTATATTTAATATATCACTGTAATTTAATGAAATACTCTTTTTTAGTGATTGGTTCAATGCATATTGAGGCATTTCAACTTAATAACATCATTTGTATCTCGGGTTGGTGGTATATCGAAGTATTTGGACATAATAGATACTTTTAGTGACCAAAATATATCACTTATAGTTATTATATCGATGTATTTTATCAAAAATATATGCCTAGGGATCTATTTAATGTATATCAAATTGTTTTAACTAATAACCTGCAATTATACCACTAGTTGATGGTATATTGATCTAATTCTACTTAATAAACATCTTTTGAGACTAAGTTATCACGTATCAGTAGATTTATATTGAACAATGGCATTTATAACATTATGGGACGCTCTATCAAATAATTTAATCTAAATATATGGTTTTAGAGTCTATCTTGTAGCTTATCACAGTGTTTTAACTGAATACTAATAATTATAAGTCATTCGATATTTTTTCAACGAAATTGAACAAATATTTGCTTTCACACATCTATTCACTATGTATCGTGTTATTGCCGCATAGTTATCATAATTACACAATCTATATTTGTGAAATAGATGTATTTAACCAGAATGCATATGTATAAAGACCGATTCCATTTATATCAAGCTACATTTTCTTAATACAATCGTTTATGCAACTATTTGAATGTATATAGATGAAGCTTCATTAGTATACATTTTTAGAGACTAATTTGTTACGTATTAATATATTTGAGTTGAATAGTTGCTGTTACACAACAATTCTTATGCGTATCAGTGAATTTAGGCTAAAAACACTTATTTAGAGGCCTATTTGGTGTATATCAAGCTATTTGAACTTAAGTTTATTAATTATGTAGTTATTCGATGACTTATCAATAAATTTAAATATAACAATTGCATTAAGGCATTGATGTATTATGAGTTAGTATTTAGAATTTCACAATGTATTTTTGTTATATCGAATAATTAAAACTCAAAATGCATGTTTCAAGATTTATTCAATGCATATCAAAATATTTTAACTTAATATCCGCAATATACACCTCCTTGCATTTCTATATAGGTTTATTTGTTTCATATCAATGTTTTTAAATTAAATAGTGAAAAGTACACAAATATGTAATGCCTATATAGGCAAATTCACTCTACATATATGTATATAAAGACCGTTTCAATACATAACTAGTTTTTTAAACTATATTCTAGCAACCATGCGATAATTTTATGGTTTTTCATTAC
The DNA here is from genome assembly GCA_002786265.1 of Apostasia shenzhenica. NCBI lineage: Eukaryota > Viridiplantae > Streptophyta > Magnoliopsida > Asparagales > Orchidaceae > Apostasia > Apostasia shenzhenica. The sequence goes on along the minus strand of KZ451939.1, from coordinate 1,852,261 downwards.
ATTTTAATAGAATATTAACATTTAACACGGTTCTATTACATGTCAAAATGTTTCAACCAACTTCTCGCAGTTACACAACTTGTATTTAATATATCACCGTAATTTAATGGAATACTCTTTGTTAGTGATTAATTCGAAGCATATTGAGGTATTTTAACATCATTTATACCACGTGTTGGTAGTATATCAATCATTTAGACTTAATAGATGCTTTTAGTGACTAATGTACTTGATATCATTGAAAAAGAACAATTATGTGGCTATTCATCGTAATATCAAAAATTTTAAATTGATTGCAAGTATTTAGAAAATGATTCATTACAAATAAAGTTATTTTATGTAGCTGCTAGCAATTATTCGACTTTTCGAATGTTGGTTAATGTATTTGAATAGCATACCCGTATTTAATATCCCTTCATTCCAAATCGATGTATTTCTGCTTAGTTCTCGTAAATATATCACTTATAATTATTATCTCGATGTATTTTATCCATAAATATATGCCTAGTGATCTATTTAATGTATATAAAATTGTTTTAATTAATAACCTGTAATTATACTACTAGTTGACGGTATATCGATCACATTCAACTTAATAAACATCTTTTGAGACTAAGTTATTAAGTATCAGTAGATTTATATTGAACAATTAGAGTCTATCTTGTTGCTTATCATAGTGTTTTAATTGAATATTAGAAATTATAAATCCATTCGATGTTTTTTCCACGAATTGAACAAAATATTTGCTTTCACACGTTGATTCCTATGTATCATGTTATTTCCGCATAGTTATCGTAATTTCTCAACTTATATTTGTGAAATAAATGTATTTAAACAGAATGCATTTGTATAAAGACTGATTCCATTTATATCAAGCTTTTTTTTCTTAATACAAGCGTTTATGCAACTATTTTAATGTATATAGATGAAGATTCATTAGTTTACATTTTTAGAGACTAATTTGTTACCTATTAACGCGTTTGAGTTGAACAGTTGTTGTTACATAACAATTTTTATGCGTATTAGTGAATTTAGGCTAAAGACACTAATTGAGGCCTATTTGGTGTATATCAAGTCATTTGAACTTAGTTTTATTAATTATATAGTTATTCGATGACTTATCATTGTATTTAAACTTGTCCTCATCCATGAATGATAAGCAGCAGGCAGAGATCACTGTCATGCTTTCTGAGTACATTGATGTCTTCGCATGGTCTCCTGAACATGTTCTAGGCGTTGACAGGGCTGTCTGCGAGCACCACCTGAACATATCTAATATTGCCTCCCCTATAGCACAGAAGAAGAGGGTGATGGTAGGGGAGAGGCAAGACGCTATCAAAGAAGAGGTCAACAAACTACTTGGAACCGGCTACATCAGGGAAGTTTAATACCTTCAATGGCTCACCAACGTTGTCATGCTGAAAAAGGCCAATGGAAAGTGGAGAATGTACGTAGACTTTCGCACATTGAATCAGGCCTGCCCCAAAGATACTTACCCTCTCCCACGCATTGATACGATGGTGGATCGTACCTTCAAGTACGAGATTATGAGCTTCCTGGACGCTTTCTCTGGGTACCATCAGATCCGGATGGCCAAAGAAGATGAAGAGAAGACTACCTTCATCACTGACTTCGGTACATACTGCTACAACATCATGCCCTTTAGTCTCAAGAATGCTGGCGCTACTTACCAGCGCATGATTGATGCCGTCTTCATGGACCAAATGGGGAGGAATCTTGAAGCATATGTCGACGACATCCTACTCAAGAGCAAAACCTTGGAGGGACACCTCGGAGACCTCAGAGAGACACTTGACACCCTCTGAAGGTTTAACCTCAAACTTAATCCTACCAAATGCACCTTCGGCGCGGCCTCAGGGAAGTTTTTGGGCTATCTAGTCTCAGCCAGGGGAATAGAGGCCAATCCAGATAAAATCTCAGCAATCATGAGCATGCCCTCTCCTAAAACGGCGAAAGAGATTCAAAAACTAGTAGGACTGATCAACAGCTTGGGCAGATTCATCTCAAAAGCCGGGGATCGATGCTCGCCATTCTTTCGGTGCCTACGCAACAACAAGGGGGTCAGTGGACCAACAAATGCGAAGCCACTTTCACAGAGCTGAAGAAGTATCTTACCTCGGCCCCGATTTTACTAGCACCGAAGGAAGGGGCGGTCCTGTCTTTATACTTGGGGGTGTCTGACACCGCAGTCTCAGCGGTCCTCGTGGACGATGATAAAGGGGTACAACATCCAATTTTTTATATTAGTCATATACTCTAGATGCTGAAAGCGGATACTCCACGCTGGAAAAGCTTGCTCTAGCTCTCCTGGTGACGACGAGAAAGCTGCGCCCGTATTTTCAGTCCCACACGATCCAGGTTGTCACTGATCAACCGCTCCTGAAGATACTGCGCACTCCTGAGGTCTCGAGAAGGCTGCTTAAATGGTCCATTGAGCTGGGCGAGTATGACATCAAGTATGTCCCACGGACAGCAATCAAGGCTCAGGCACTGGCAGACTTCATCGCCGAGCTTTCTACTTCAGAGCCACCGCTTGCCAGACATCGGACAAACCTCTGGTCCCTTCATGTTGATGCTGCGTCTGGATCACAGTCCCAGGGGGCTGGGATTCTCCTAACCAGCCCAATGGGAGCCACCTTACACCAGGCCGTGACACTTCAGTTCAAGGCTACAAACAATCAGGCGGAGTATGAAGCTCTTATTGCAGGACTAAATTTCGCACTCAGTATGGCTGTGAGGTGCATACAAGTGTTTAGTGACTCTCAATTGGTTGTCAACCAGGTGAATCGAGCATTCGAAACAAAGGACGAGGTTCTGAAAAAATATATGCAATAAGCCCAGTCCTTAATCTCTCAGTTTGAAGATTTTTCCTTGACGCATATTTCCAGAGAAGAAAACCAAGTGGCAGATCGGCTCGCAAAGGTGGAGCTCCCCGACTTCCGCCGAACTCAAGTATTCGAAAGGCCCAGTTTCGAATGCACAGAAATCCACTCTAAGGAGCATCCGCCTTGCTGGATGGACAAGATCCTCAATTATCTGAAAGATGGGACCCAGCCCGATGACAGGCAAGAGGCGAAGAAACTGAAGCTTGATTGCGCCAAGTACGTTCTCATCAATGGAGAACTCTATAGAAGGTTTTATGTCAAGCCCCTCACCAAGTGCTTGCGACCTGAGGAAGCTCAAGAGGTCATGGAAGCTGTGCACAAAGGGGAGTGCGGAACTCATGCTCGTGGTCGAAGTCTGGTTATGCGAATTCTACACTAGGGGTTCTTCTAGCCAAATATCCACGAGGATGCTTAGGTGTTCGTGGAGAAATGCTCCAGTGCCAGTACTACGCCGATATGCACAGGAAGCCCGCCGGCTATCTCAAGCCCATCAATTCGTCCTGGCCCTTCGCTATTTGGGGGCTGGGCTTCCTGGGCCCAATGCCTACGGCCACGAGGAACTACAAATGGATATTAGTGGCTGTCGATTACTTCACAAAGTGGATTGAAGCCAAGCCACTTACTCAGCCTACTGCGCAAAATGTCGAAAATTTCCTATGGGCTAACATCGTTTGCAGATACGACATATCGATAGTAATTATCACAGATAATAGTACCCCGTTTGCTAATCAGCGGGTCCAGGACTTTTGTGGCAACACCAAATCAACCTCAAATACGCATCTGTCTAGCATCCTCACACCAATGGGCAGGCAGAAGCTGCTAACAAAAACATCCTGAATATTTTGAAGAAATGTCTTGACGGCGCCAAAACCCGCTGGCCAGAATAACTACCAGGCGCTCTCTGGGCTTACAATACAGCTCCTTCCGAAGTTACTCAGGAGTCTCCCTTCTCCCTTTCATCCGGGATGGACGCAGTCATACCATTTGAGCAAGAACACTCCTCCTCTAGAATAGAAATCGTAGCCAACTTCAATCTTGAAGATCTGCAATCCTGGATGAGCAAAAATGATGATTCACGGCGAGTTGATCTGAACCTTTTGGAGCAAAGGAGAGAGTTGGCCGCACTCAAGCGCCTGGAGCATAAGCGCCAGGTTGAAAGGTATTTTCAACCGCAAGGTTAACCCCAGGGCTTTTGTTCAAGGAGACTTGGTACTCAAACGGCGGCTTCTTGCTGGCAGCAACTTGGGAGTTCCCAAGCTTGAGCCTAACTGAGAAGGCCCTTACATCGTGCGCGAGGTTGCTGGACCGAACGCATATTATCTCATGACTTCTGAAGGCACCTAACTCCCCAGGACTTGGAGTGGGGATGATCTAAAGAAATTCTATATCTGATCCCTGGTAGCAGTTCATCCTTATACTCCCTATACAAGATTCGTTTGTACAGATTTATTCAAGAATTTATTTACACGGATTCAATCAATGAGTTCTGAGACATTCTTTATTAATAGACATTTGGGTTCTTCCAAAATTTATCTGGATTTTTTTATGCTGTTCCAGAGGTTATATCTTGAACTCCGAAGTTCTTGTGACAATAAAATTCCAGAGGTTATATCTTGAACTCCGAAGTTCTTGTGACAATAAAATTTACACCTATTTATTCATATTGTGGTATTCATATCAGCCTAACATCTATCGCTCAGGTATGATTTCAATCTCAATTATCAACTATCGTACCCGAGGCTCCCGACCTCGTACACGTGGTTCGTTATAACTAACCTTTCATATACAGAGGTCACTGAGCCTAGTTACGCTGGAAGGCAGGGTCTCCTACCTACATCTGGAACCCTTCCATAAGCCCATCTGGCTAGCGGAAGGTCTGAAGGCCTGCTTGTAACCTTAGGGCAGTCCCTGTCATCTACTTATGATATAGGTTCCCCCTAAGCAGAGTGCCTTTGCTTCCCACTAGGATTTGCCGCTCTAACGGGGTCAGCCCTTGCCTCAAGTACAAACATCGGTCATGATGTTTCAGACGATCAAGTTCTTTTGGCATTAGGTCAGACAACTCCTCCTAGGCAGAATCTCCACTACTATTATTACTTCTTTTCTGTGCAGGTGCATAAAGGAGTATACTTTTAACCCAAATTTAGGAAACCCCCGGGGTCAGCCCATGCCTTAAGTACAAACATCGGACACGATAATTCAGACACTTCGTCCTTTTGGCATTGGGTCAAATAATTCCTCCTAGACGGGATTTTTCCTATAATCTCTGCTCCCTTCCTATGCGGACTTACAAAGTTTCAAAGTTCAAATTGGGGGTGCTCTATGTGATTCAAAGACCTTTATTATTAACTGGTTATGAGGGGTTTTCCTGTTGAGTCAATCAGAATATCCCAAACCTCATACAAAAATACCTGTTCATTTCATACACATCAGAATAAAACAGGTATGCAAGACAAAATAAGCTTTCTATTCATTTATTTTCAAAATTACAAACAATTGAGGTTACAATTCACTCATCTTACAAGGAAAGTGGTTAGCCTTCACTGATCCCATCCAAAAGATCGAACACCTGATGGATGAGGTCGTCAGTTAAGTCAAAACCCTCCTCCCTGTAAGTAGGATCAGCAGCTAGGTCAGAGGCAGTAACTTTGCCCCCTTAGATCAAAGTGAAGGCCAATCCTTCTCATGCTCGCTTGATTCCTTCTAACCTCTCCTTTCTATAAAGCAAGCTTGTTTTGTAGGCTTTCACGGCTACCTCAGCAACGGTCTTCCGGTCTCCGGCAAACTTATCCATCTTCTCTCACAGAGCCTTATTGTCAACCTTCAGTGCACTCATTGCAGATTTATAGACTGCAAACTCCTCTTGCAGCTTAGCCTCTTTCTCCTGAGCGGCGTCAAGTTGAGAAGACTTGACGGCAAGCTGCACTCTCAAGGCCTCAATTTCTTCATCCCTTTGACGAAGCTAGCATTCTTGTTCCAGCACTTGCTCCTCTGTTCTCAAGGCCCTGTTCAAAGTCAACGGCAAATGAGCAAGAATTTGCAACAAAAACAGAGTTAGCTCACGAGAATAAACGGGAGAGAAGGCTTGGGAGAGAATCCTTACCGTAGCTACCCTGTTGGCGAAGCCTGAGTAGAGATCTGGTGTGGAGGTCTTTTCCAACTTCTCCTCCAAGTCCTTTGACACCAGACCGCTCCCTAGGGCCAGACCTACCTCTCCTCGGTAGACGCAGCTCTTGTTCGCGGTTGGCACGATGACGACATTCAATCTTCTATCATCCCCTTTCGTTCTCACCGCCATTCTTGTGCCTTCGTCCCCAAAGATCCTGGTGAAATTGGTGCTGTAAGGGGGCTCTGTGCTTCGCTGCCAGTTATGTTCTCCCCCGGCAACAAAGCCTTCCTCCTCCACATTTCTCGCCTTCTTAGATGGGGGCTCTAGGCTCGTGCTCTCGGAGGGACCCCTTTTCTTCTTGGGAACCTCGCAAGGTCCCTCCGTCCTCTCCTTCTATTGGCCTCCGTCGGCCTTATTCACTTCCTTCTTTTCCCCCATGACAATCCCTTTAGCACCCTTGGGGATTGTCTGGGGCTTGGCGGCTGACACGGGTCCCTTCCCCTTTCCCGTGTTCCCTAGCTCAGCTAAGGTTTTCCTGTCGTCTGTGGCATCCTCAGGGGAGGATACCACATCGACGGCGGTCCCGCCGCAGACCAGCTCCGGAACCTCTATCTCCTCTTCCTCCCCCACCTCAGTAATCTCTTTACTGAGCTGGGTGGCAGGAGGCTGCCCCCTTCTGGCCCTCTTCATCCGAACCGTGCCGGGAGGTGGGGTGACTTTCTTGAAGATGGTGTACCCCAATGCCTTGGCGTGCAGGGTTACATCATTCCTCACGTGTCTGAGGAAGTCCTTCAGGGGCCAGCTCTGCCCCTTCAGCCTCTGTAAGCATTTTAGGGTGTCTTGTCCGGCCATCCACTTGGCGTCGCCAATGAACTCAGGGAGGCATGTACCGGGCGTCAAGGGGATTCCTAAATCCCCTCTGATGAAGAAGTAGTAGTCCCTCCAGTCTAAGTGGGAACTACTTGCCCCTGAAAACATTGTCTTCCTCGTCTTTGACCACAGGGCCAGACATCATCCGTACCCTGGCACCGCCATCCAGCTGAACAAGGTCCTAAACAGCATCAGGGTCCACGGTATCCCCTGAGCCTGCAACAGTTTCAGGAAGGAATACACGTAGGCCACGGCGTTAGGGGAGAGTTGCACCGGGACGATCTAGAATGAGTTCAGGATTTCCCTGAACTCCGATTGCAGCGGCAACATCAAACCGTACTCCATCTGCGCCCGGTATACACATACCGCCCCTTCAGGAGGACTATTTGGACGGAAGTCACTTTTGGCTCCCTGGCTGATCCTACTGTTAGACTTCGGGAGGAGCACTTCGGCCTAGCCATCTGGCCTCGAGGGGAGTGATTTGGCCCTCTTCAGTACTCCTGCGTAGGGGAGACAGGTGATTTCCCCATCTAACGTAGGACCTTGCTGGAGGAACCTCCTTTGGGTAGTGGCTCCCAGCGTCGAAGAACATGTCTAGTCCCTTAGGACCACAGAAGGGAAGAATAGCAGGACTTCTGATATTCTCCTGATTTAAGATACATCAACCAATGTCTGCAGGAGAACATCAAAAGCTGCCTGGTTCTTCACGTGGTGACCCACTGGCGAGGCACTGACGATATTCACCGCCCTCCTCACCCCTTCTTCCAGCTTCTCCATACGCCGTCCTCGCCATCCAGAGCTATTCTCCACCAAGGCCCGCAAGGAGTGAACCTCGGACTTCAGCAACTCCTACCGGCGACGAGTTTCAGAGGCCGCCTCCTTCGCTCCCGACGATGCCTCCCTTGCCTTAGCAACCTCATCCCTTAGCCAGCTCCTCTCTTCTTTCAAAGCCTCCTTCTCATCACATAACTTTTTTATCCTTTTTTAGAGATCTTTGACATGAGCAGAATGGGCCTGGTTCACATCCGATAGGCTGCGGTGGAACTCTTCCCTTGCAGCCTCACTCTTACTAGCCCATTCCGCATTACTCAGAGCTAGAGAAGCCAACTTGTCTTCTAGTTTATACAACATCTCTAGCTCCTCCCTGTGATCACTTTGAGAGCGCTTCGTGATCTGCAACAAAGCGCCCTCCAACTCCTCTATTTTCCGAAGGTGGCAAGCCTCTCCTTCCTCCTTGCCCTTCAAAGACTTTACTACCTCCAGAACCTGGAGGTACTCCCCAAAATCTTCTTCTCCTCTCTCCTTATCTCAAACAACCTTTCTCCCAATACGCCCCATGTCTCTCCAGTGCTGGGGGCGACATTGGAGGCTGCTGGAGGAACCCTCCCCTTCTCCTTGATCGCTTCCTCCATCTTGCCTCCTGGCCCTTCAATGCCAAGGGCGGCTTCAGGAGCAACCTGCAGGGGCACCTCCTTCTCCCCCTTGGTCACCTCCTCCATCTTACTGCCCTCCTCTTTTCTTCCCTTTTCTTCCTTTTCCTCGACATTTCGGAGATTCATTGGAAGGAAAGAAGGGAAGAGGGGCTTCATTTTCTTCTCAGAGGGAGGGATTGACATACCAGGAGGAGCGGGACCACAGATTTTGAGGGGTGTCCTTTTCACGCCCTTTGCAGAAGGAACCCCGAACCTGGGAAGGAGCCGCTCAATCTCTTCATCCTTGAGCAGGATCTTCCCAGGTGCTAGTTTTTTCCCGGCGACTGGTTCACTCATCAGGATCACCTCCTTCTGCTCTCTAGCCTTCAGAGGCGGCTTGACTGGAAAATCAGAGACGCCCACCACCTCTGTGGCCTCTACACTTGTCGGCTCCTACACTGACTCCAGCATCTGCGTTAGGATAGCAGCAACTCTGACTGACAGAGCCTCCGCTTCAACTGGATCCGCCGTTGTCGGCTTCGGCAACCCTTCAGATGATTCAAGAAGCCTCCTCTTCTCAGGAGGAGGAGCGTTAACCAGAAAATCGTTGGCTCTCTTCTTTGTGATGCTTGACAGAGTCACCCACTTCTTCCTCTCTGTCATCTCTCTAATGATCTACTCTCTCTTGCAGAAACTCAGGCAGCTGGAGGAAGAGAATACAGATCGGCAGGCGCCGCCCCCATCTTATCCTAACAGGTCTCGGGCAGTGCGTCCACATTGCGACGATTCGCATTCCAGGACACATCAATATTCGCGCTCTGACAATGCAGGAGGCTGATGTTAACACGTGGTTTCAGCGCTGCATCCCTGTCGTACACGTGGCGTCTAGCTGGCTTTTGACCTTCATTTCATTTAACTAATCCATCTATCTGTTCTCGCAGGTCAGACCTCGGTCAAACCTCGGACACGAGGGTTCAACCAAGCCTCGTCCACGACGAGCCAGGACCATCTCTGGTAACGTCGATGACGATGTTACAAAGCGGTGCCTGTCACAATCAACTTGGCCCGACAGTGCCGATTTCCGTACAAGCCCTTCTTTCCAAAACACGCAAATCAAGGGTCTGCATGCCCCAGCTGTCACGGATCCCCAGAAGCAGTACTAATATTAAAAGTTAGCATCCTCCTTTTACGGCCCCTCCAGCGGCCGACAAACGGGGCAAACTCAGAGCTTGTTCACCTCCTTTTCTCCAGAAAATCAGGATAAAGCTGCACCATCCGCTGCCTACAAATACCCCTGAACAGTCTTCATGGAAGGGGGATCCGAGATCACAGATAAAAAATCAAACCAAGGAGATCAACAGGAGCGGCCAGAGTGCAAGCAACTTCCCAGATTCTCCCGTTCTCATTGTATTAGAGCCCCGACTGAGGATCTCTTTCTCTCTCTCTCTCTCTTCCCCAGACATTGTATTAAGCCTTCACGTCTACCCTTTTCCTCTAGTGAAATTCCTTCGCTGCTCGCTCGGTGGACCTAAAGGACTTCCTCCCTGAACCACCTTAAATCCTTATGTGTTGTTCTAGATACCCCGAACTCTTTCTCTCTCTCTCTCTCCTCTCTTAAGCCTCCACTAACAGGCTTACCTCTTTACGTGCTGCCGTCTCCCAGAACTCTCTTTTTTTGTGTTTCTTGAGATCCCCTATATCCTACGCCAACAATTATTTTGGGTGAAATTCTTCACAATGCTGAAAAAGATATTTGGAGAATTTCTTTTCATGCTGGAGCTTTTTTGTAATATTATGAAGAGAAATTTTCATATTATAAATGTATAATACTATCTTTCGAATAACATATATTAGGGAGGAGTTGTGCTGCAACTTTCTTATTATCTTTCACAGGTCATTTATCATATTATATGTCTTTGAAGACATAGAAATATCTATTTATAGTTGCTTGTTGTCCCTACTAGAGTAGATATTATATTCTGATTGTATTTATCAAGGAAGTCAATATTTATTTTTCCTTTTTTGAAAGTTATGTCTCTTTTATATGTCCTTGGTAAAGGTATATTATAAACTGGTGTATTTCCCTTCTATGGATTAGAATACCATTGAGAGTTCATACATGAAAGTAAATTTATCTTAAATTATTAAAATCAGCTTTCTAAAAAATCTTTTTTTTTTCAGCTTTTACTATAGCAATTTTTTACTATATATATATAACAATTTTAACTTATATCCTATTTGTTTGTCCGTTTAAAATTAACCTGGTTTAATTTTAACTAGGCATATCACATCACATATAAAATTTATAAGGCCCTGTTTGTTTGCCCGTTTAAAATTAACCTGGTTAATTTTAATCAGGCATATCACATCACATATAAAATTTAATATTAAAAATTAACTTTATTTCACATCTTACACATATTACTAAAATAATAACTAACTTTATATCACATCCCTCACACACCCCAACATAATAACTAACTTTATTTCACATTATTCACAACTTTCAATAAAAAATATCTTTGTCCAAGTTTAATTTTAATTTTGTTAAATTTTGTTTTACAAACAAACAGACTTTAATATTAAAAATTAACTTTATTTCACATCTTATACACATTATTAAAATAATAACTAATTTATATCACATCCCTTCCATATTTCAACATAATAACTAACTTTATATCACATCCCTCACGTTCTCAATATAATAATTAATTTTACTTTACATCATTCACAATTTTCAATAAAAAATATCTCTATTCAAATTTAATTTTAACCTTATTAAATTTAAACTTAAATTATGGCTTATATTTGCTATATATATATATATATATAAAGTTGCTATATAGATAAGGTTAGGTAGGAAGCTGCTATGGCCTTGTTTGGCATGAGGCCAAAAATGGGCAAAAAAATATCTTAATAATATTTTAAATTTATTATAAATTTTAATAACTTTATTTCACATCCAACACAAATTCCAATCTTAAAAATCAATTTTATTCACATCCAACACAAATTCCAACCTTAAAATCAACTTTGTTTCACATCCTACACACCTCCCAATATTAAAATAAATTTCTTTCCCATCAACTCTATAAAATAAATTATTTTCTCTTTCCTTTCTCAAATTTATCCTCCAACCAAACAAGCCCATACACAGGGTTAGGTAGAATAGCTGCAAATTGACTCAATCTAATCAGATTAGATATGAGTTGAACGCATTAAATATCAACTTTGGTCAGAGTATTGAAAATAATATTTGACATGTTTGTTGAACATGTTGAATTTTAGTAGAAGTTTTAACATGATATTAAACTGATAGATATCAAACCTGAATTAGATTCAGTGGTGCATGGAACTTACGCTAGAATTTTTTTAATCAAAGTTAGCTCCGAATAACAATCTAGAAAGATGCATGCATGCATGGTTCCATTTAAAAAGAAGAAAAAATTATTACAAGATGCAGATATTATATGCATAAAAGCAGTTCTTGATAATCATAAGCCAAACATGTACAGCAACATATGTGCGTGAGATTAAGAAGAGGAGACATGATGTAGTCTCCTACCTCTAATCTCATAGTAGACATCTTTCATTATTGCTTCACTAGGAGCCATTACAAGCTAAACCAACGTTATAGCTCCATTATTTCACATGCAATATTAAGTAATATATTAGTTCATCAAGCACGCACTTCCTCTAGTTATTGTTCGGCTCCGTCTTGTGGGCAGCGCCATCCGGCTTCTCTTCAGCTGATCCGCAGCAATAAATGCATCCATAGCCACCCCAACGGCAGCATCCGTGGTAGCACCCATGCCCTCCGCCACCATGGTAACCGCCACCGCCACCTTGGTATCCACCGCCGCCACCATGGTAACCGCCACCACCACCTTGGTAACCTCCACCGCCACCTTGGTAACCACCGCCACCACCATGGTATCCTCCACCGCCACCTTGATAACCACCGCCGCCACCATGGTAACCTCCACCACCGCCGTAGTAATTTTGGTCTTGTACTTCCTTCCCAGCTTCCTTGTTATTGTTATCTTCATCATATATAAGAAGGGGAAAAAAAATTAAACTATTTGCTTGAATTTTTTTTCTATTTTACATATAATTTTAAAATAAAAATAATAAGATATGCATTTATTTTATTCTTTCATAACAAATTAATTACTTTCATAAAAAACATAACAAAATAACGCATGCATAGATTTCAAGAATAGCTAAAATATTTTTTTTTTCTTTTTTTTTTCATCCAACAAATAACTGTGTTCATTCTTTTAAGAATGAAATGGTTTTGTTAAAAAAAAAAAGAATAGACTTTAGTTTACTCTTATTTCATTAATTATAGCCTCCATGCTATACATGTTATCCACTCAACATCTTATTAGCAATTCATGTAATTTATGTTTAGAATATACAAGTTGTAACCCGTGATAAAGAGCTATTTCGTTAACATGCATATAAATTGTTACAAAAGTTAATGACTTATGCTTACTCATAAATATTATCAATTACATGATGTGGCAGATGAACAAGAATGAAACTCTAAACGAGCTACGGGGACAAAAAGAGAGAGAGATCGGGAAGAGTGGGGTGGTGGAGTTCTCACGAGTTTCTTCGGCCACCAGGTTTCGAGCCGCCTCGGAGTATGCAAGGAGAACGATGGCTAAGAGGAAGGTGAGAAGAACCAAAGGCTTTGAAGCCATTGTGTTTGGCTTTTGAATGCAGGGTGGTTTGATAATAATGTGGCTGCCATGGCCGCTATTTATAGTGCAAGGAGTGATTGGAGGACGTTCGTTTAAAAAAAAAAAAAGAGAGGAGGACGTAGCACTAATCAGTATTGAAGATAGAGATGCCGAAGCTGCAGTTAATGCAGTGCGACCACATTTAGTTGGGGGATTGAGACTGCTCATTGGTGCACTGAATTTTATCACATTTGTTAATTTTTTGTTCATATCCTTCTTAAAGTCAATCTTTTGGACAAATTTCAATTATTGAAGATGAACTTCGAGTTCACACATATATATATATATATCTGCTTGTTTAATTTGTTTTGACTTTTTATTTTAACTCCTGGCATTAACGGTTTTGGTGTAGGCATTTGGTTCTTGATGTTATGTCATATTATGTAGATATTCTAATAATTAGATGTCATTCTTAAATAATTATAATTTTTTATAAGATTAATTATTTGTGTCATTAAATTAAATATATATGATATGTCATTAAGGGGACATTTAGTTCCATGCTATATTAATGTTATATCTATTATTTAGATATTGATCATAGCATCTAGATGTCATTTTTTTATTAACAATTTAATGAGAGACATCCTCGATATTGCTTGTGTTGATGACATAAGTATAATTGAGGGGCCTAAATGGGGATTGTAATTGTATCTATGTATTTCTTATGCATTGTGTGAGATCTTTTCATTTTTTATGTTTGAAAAAAAAAAAAAAGGAAAAAAAGAAAAAAAAAGTGACAAAAAAGAGGTAGCGAAGCTTATCGACCCACGCTGACCTGAGTGGGCTTGTGACAGAGGTAGCCGCATGGCCCGGTTTCGGTTGCTCATTCCCCTAGCTCGTCATTGTTTTGCTCTTGGTTTTTCGCTAGTTGACCGCCAAAGTTGATCGTTGGTGACCTCCCTCTCCCCTCTTTATAAATAAAACTTTCGAATGCTATTTTGAGAGTTTTAAAAGTTTAATTTTAGTAATTTTTGGTGCGTTGATCTCCTGCCATTATGAAGAATTAATGCTTCTATCAACATCCCGATGCTAAGGAAGGACTCAAGGCATCCCAGCTTCAAGAAACAGTTGATAGGCTGACCATCGACGTGTTGCTGCCCTGTAACTCTGTACCATTTTCTACACTTTATTTCATTTTGTTTGTAATCGATCACCTATTTTTTATTGTGTTTCTTGCACCAAACTTGTTATTCTCATTTTTGTTTGTTATCTTCTGTGACTGTACGAATAACTTATATATTTTAATTTTTTCATCAAATATTTGTATTATATCTTTTTATGTTGTTTATAATATCTTGCTTTTGTTACTTTATTAAATCGACTACATTCGCTCGGTAAACCCTATTATGCACATTTTCTGCATTTGTCAAATTCTTGTGAAAATTCTATTTTTATGCATATATGTAGTAATTTTATGTATATAACTTACCATACCATTTTCACCACAAAACTTATCAAATTAACTACAAAATTAACTTTACTTGATTTTATCATACTCGAGTTAGTTTTCTTTGAACTTTTCAAAGAGATTAAATTACATTTATACATAAGACAAATATTTTATGTATATTGTATAACCACCTATACACTAAACCAACATCACAATTTCATAATATTTTATAAAGCTATCAAAAGATGTCATCAGATCAAACAATTTTTTTTTTTATAACATAACATCTTATTAGGATAAGATTGAATCAAAAGCTCTCTAATATAATATTGAATTAAATACTATCTATAAAAATATATGCTACTATGAACAATTGTACATGCAAATATTATACTACACGATTTAAAATATAAGTATTGTAGCATGCTAAAATAAAATATACTATTATCCTACAAGCACTTCATGTAAAATATATTATCTACGTATGTTTGTAAATTAAATCATCTCTTGAATGCTAGACATCGACACGTCAGATCAATCCACGATAAAAACATGATCAACTAGCTGGTCACGAACAATAACCAAAAGTCAATCAAACCTCAACCCATCTTATCGAGTTATACTTGTGTGGACTACGATTAACTCTGATCTACTCGAGCCATGCATGAGTTGTCAAGGCCCTTAAATGAGCACAATAATATCAATTGGTGCAACGTGGTTTCACACTGCAAGTTTTGCTCTGCCAAATTAAATTGAATGTCAGACTAAGTATATATATATATATATATATATTAAAATGTGTTTTGAATAATAATTAAATAATCCTAATTATAAGGATTATTTGTCAAGCTGTTAAGATTTTTATGCAAATCAGATACAGATTTTGTTATAAGTTATCATTATAAATACGAGATGATCAAGTAAGCTGAAAAAATTGGAGAGAGAGAAACAGAGAAAAAGTGGAATTATCAGGATTTCTGCAGTGATTTCTCTTGGATCTTCTTTATCGGCTACGAAGGTGATTTCGTAGGAATCTAGAGGCAATCATCTGAGGCTCAAGGAACAATTGGATTGTCTAATCTGAAAGAAGAAAAAAAATTCAATTTCTGTATTCCGTCTGAGATCGAGAACCAGTTGATTGGTGTAAGGTTCTCTTTCTATCTGATTTTTTACATAATAAAGTCTCTCTCTGCTCTCCCCGTGGATGTAGCAGAAATACCTCCGAACCACGTAAATCTGGTGTTCTTGTGGTTGCTTCGTTCTTTTATTATCATTATTTCTCATACTTATCTGGCACGATTTATTTGACTAACTACACGTCCAGCAATCCGAATTTTCCGCTGCGTATTATTTCACAACATATATATATATATGATTTAAAAAAAATTGTACACTATAAAATTTAGAGCCTCAGCAGCATTTAAGCTACATACCAGTACTATAAAATGCAACAAATGTTAAAATTGGTAGCAACAAATGTTAAAATTTGATTCAAGATTGATTTAAATAGTTGCTATAGTCTATAAAAACTGATAGTATTTGATCTTATTTTTTAATGTTGTAACATATTTAAAGATAATATTTTTCTAATAATATACTAATGCTCGTGATTGACACGCTTCTATTTTTAAATGAACGTACTGTAGGTCCTCCACACAATTATTGCCATTAAATTCACCTCACCTGCACTATTTATATATATATATATCTTCCTAAAATATATATATATATATATATATATATATATATATATATATATATATATATAATACAAATATTAGAGTCCACATAAATATCTCACATGATTAGATAATTAAAATTTATTATTTTGGACATGTTTGTAAGATTTAATTTAATTTATTAAAATTAAATTTAGATAAAAATATTTTTTATTGAAAATTGTGAATGATGTGAATTGAAGTTAGTTATTATGTTGAGATATGCAAGTAATATAATATAGAGGTTTTTACATACAAAATATGAAATTTACATGAAATTACGTATTTCACCATTAATTTATAAATATTACAATTATCACATCATATTCATTTAAATTTTACGCATTTCACATATTTCACATCATATTCTTTGATGGTGAACTTCATATTTCTAAATTGGTCTTGATCTTAACTATATTATTAATATATTAATTAAATACTATAAATAAATTAATTTATATAAATAATAATTTAAATATTTATGAATTTATGTATTTTAATTTATTTATC